>CM055078.1:15282884-15305384 GCA_029204045.2 Tillandsia leiboldiana
ATCGAACGACCTCGAGGAACGGAAACATCCATGTATGCCAAGAATAGGCCCTCAGTATCTGTGGACAGAACGGACTGCGGCATGGCAATTGAAAGTTTCTCGCAGATCTCACGCAGCAACCGAGTATAGGAAAGACAAATAGTCGATATAGCAGGAACTGCAAGAAAGTATAGAGGTGCAGGAAATGAAGGAAGACGCGTAATAGAGGCGGAAGAGGAAGCAGTTAATAACGGAAAAAAGAATATAGATGTTGAAAGTAACATGTAAACTCGTGACAGACTTAAAAAAGCCTAGAAACGTAGGCGGCACGATAAAAACGCTTTGAGACGGGGGGGGGGGCAAAAAGCAGGGGAGGGGGCAAAAAAAAAAAAAAAAAAGAAGAAGAAGAAGAAAGAAGGGGGAAAAAAATCATGCGCAAATCGCGAAAAACCGAAAATGGGGAGAACTAACAAAAAAATCCAAGCAATTGTAGGCAAGCAAATCTCAAAGAGAAGCCAAAACATAGAGACCCAGCGAAGGCAAGGAGGAAAAAAAAAAATGAAAAAAAAAAAACAGGAGGAAAAGTAGAAATTGACACCAAATCATTGCGAAGGAAGAAAAAAGAAACAGACAATTTAAATCGACACCAAATCATTGGAAAGGAAAGGAAAAAAAAAAAAAAAAAAAAAAATAGGAAATTTAAATTAGGGTGGCTCAGACATAATGGCAAAATTCCAAAGTGGAACATTAGTACCGTGAAGGTACAGCGAGGGGCAACAAAAGATGCAAGCAATAATACACGGAGAGAAGAAACACCATGAAGCAAAGCCGAAGAAAACAAAGGTACACATAAAGCCCAGCCGAGTGGTTGCCCGCGGACGGGCCATCCAAACATCAGACCAAACCGTAAAGACCATGAAAGTCGCACCGACCTGCTGGAAACAACGAAGCCAAGCCTACCGACCAAGCAACATCCAAACCGGAAAAAATAGAGAAACCACGCGAGACAGCCTAAGTAAAGGCACGAAATGCGTGCTCCGATCAAACCGAAAATCACGTAAATTCAAAAAAAAGAGTACAAACCAAAAGGTTACCAAACGACGGGCCATCAAATCATAAAGTAGTCCCTCGAAAATTTGCGGCCTGCCATGCGCGTCATCACCGCCACCGACCCACAGGAAAGAAAAAACATCATCACGAAAAAAAGAACGCGCAGGAGGAGATACCTTGAAAAATGCAACCGGAAGAAGAAAAACAGTGAAAGCAATCAAAGTAACGGAAAAGTCGTAAGGAATAAAAAAAAATGCAAACAAAAAAGTAGGTGCATAGCTAAAGCTGTCGTAAGGAATAAAAAAAAATGCAAACAAAAAAGTAGGTGCATAGCTGAAGCTCTGTTAAGTGGGTGCCCGTCAACGGACCAGCCAAACAGCAACTAAACCCGAAGAACAGCGAGCCCCCTGCCAAGCATACGAACATTGGCATCCAGGTATCGAAGCAAGAGCGGGACAGCACACCAGAGACGGAAGGCGGTAATCAGAAAAGAATATTCACAAAACCAGAAAAAAAAATATGCATATAGGCTAGAACAAATGAGCATGCCATCATGTAAATAAAACGCGGTAGAAAATTCGTCATCTATTAACAACAACAAAAAAAAAAAATGAAAGCAAATATGCAGAAGGACTGTCAATCAATAAGTTTAGAGGTATATGTAAAAGGAATTCTAGGTAAAATACAGTAAAATTCAGATATACAGTTAACCACATATAACTAAACCAGGCAAGTGAAAAGCAGGAAATGTAAATATGCGAAAGTAAGCTAACAACCAGGCGAGGAAAAGAGGGTGGAGGGAAAAGAAGGGGGAAAAAACAGTAGGGCGACCGAGTAGTAGGTACGGCAACCAAAGCCCAGAACGACAAGTGGTTGTCCATGATCGGACCATCCAGACCACAATACGGTTGCAAATTCAGCTTCCCCCTATACCACTACCCCACCCGAAGACGACGCCGGCAAAATCGGGAAGTAAAACAACAGGGATAAAACCAGGCGGAGTACTTAACACAGCAGAGAAGAAATTAAGCAGCAAAATCCCAAAAGCAAAAGACTGAAAGCACTAAGACAATATAAAAGAAACATACACGAACAACTAAACTAATGAAAACATGGCCGAACAAAAGTACTAAGACTACGTAGGAGAAACATATATGAACAAAAGTACTGATGAGCCAATAAAACATTGTGTACTGAGACGGCAACCAACTAAAACCATGTAAAAGGAAAACGCAGAAAAGCATCATACCTTGCAAGCAAGTAAGAAAGACAGAGGATTTTATAGAGACCTATCAAATAACGGCACAGGCAGCAGTATAAAGTTAGAGAAGTAATTTTGTCAAAAAAAAACGGGTACAGTGATTGCATTAATGGAATGAGGAATTAATGGGATGAGAAATGAGAATACACCTTAATACTCAAGAATAACACAGTATGTTATCCACAGGTAAACAGTAGTCTACCTATGCTTATATATATATACACATTTAAATTCACAAGGAATATCAGAAAATGGGAAGTGTGAAAGTAGAATCCAAGTTTCAGCGACAATAATAAGTAGTAATCATTGTTGCCAATCCATAAAAGATATATGTAGGCTAAATAATAAAGAAGCAATTATTTTAAAGAGAAGATTATTTGAGTAAGAAAATAGCATCAGAGAAGGCATACAAAAATGTAAAGTAAGCAGCTAAAATAGCATGAGGGACAGCAGAAATCTAAACGCAACAGTGGTTTTTAAAAATAACAACGAACCACAAAATCCGCAAGGAAGAATAAGGAATAAAAAAATTTTAAATAAATCTCTATAATGTCCCATCAAATCTGTAGGCAATAACCATCGTAAATCTGTAATGAATGTCGCCGGTATTCAAATCCATAGGTAATAATTTCTACAAATCTGAGACTCCGGGATGATAACAAAAACGAATCCAACCACAGAGATGGGGCTGTAACCCCATATTATTATTATTATAGCATCATTACCAACAACCGAGCAGCCTTACCAAACAGGAAAGGTCATGCACCTGCAAGAAGAAGAGGCAAAGCAACAACAACCGTCCGATCGTTTTGGAACCCACCGATGGAGAAGAGATACAGAGGGACCCTTAGAGAAGGGCAAGAGGCGCACACAGGAACGGGTAAGGCACGGAGGAGGCAAGAGCAAATCCCACCACCGGATCAAATCCAAACCCATGGATCCCACCACCGGATCAAATCCAAACCCATGGATCGTCATCGAATCCTCAAGAATGGCGGCAGCATGGAGAGGCTAAGAGAGCAGACGCCACGCACCTGCAAGAAGGAGCCGAACGAAACAAATCCCACCATCATCTAGAGGAGGGATAAACCAAGCCTCAAGGGGCACGTGCAGGGATCCCCTTCGAGAAGAGTAGAGAAGGACATGGCCCGCAGAGGAGCGCAAAGGGCACGGCACACACGGGGATCCCACCGCCAAATCGTTTGGGAACACACGGATCGCCATCGAATCCTTCAAGGGCAGCCCTACGATGGAGAGGATGGGAGACGGGAAGAGAGCTGAGAAAGAAAGGGCGTAAAGAAGGCACGCCGCGTAACCAAGAAGAACACGACCCTTCGAGAACCGCAAAGGGCACAGCCACGGATCCCACCGCCAAACCTCTTCGGAACGCACGAATCGCCGTCGAATCCTTCAAGAGTAGAGAGGATGGGAGACGAAAAGAGTCGGGAGAAAGAGAGGACGCACGGAGGGTACGACACGTGGCCAAGGACTGTCAATTAATAAGTTTAGAGATTCTTACAGGGTCAACTTAAATAGAGGAAAATTTCAAATACATTTCTTGCAATTTGCAAAAACCTAGTTAATGAATCAAGGATGGCTGAGATCTCAAAATAGATAAGAAATAAGACTGAAGAAAAAAAGTACAAATATATTTCCCACTTTTCTGGCTTCATCAATATAACATGTAACTGCTATCCAGTAATCCATTATGGTAGGCACGGCCATAACAGATTCAACCTAACATGAGGCAATAAATTACCAGGAGACCATCCCTCCCTCTACTATGCGGATTAAATTTTGGCTACACAGTTGCAACCTCAAATTAATCTTCATCATCTGAATTGGAAAATGTAATCTTTGTGGCCTTGGGAGCATCTGCTGTAATTTCTTTGAAGTGTGAACCATAAAACTTTGATTCCTAGAGGAAAGAAAAAGTCAAATTGGCAGGTGAAGTTGATAGAAGTTTTGATGAGTACTACATTATAAATTTGACTACCACATACTATGAATTAGGCTTGGGCAATAGCAGTAACAATAGGAAAAAAATATGGGCATCAACTTAATGAATTTATGATCCTGCAGAAGTAGGGCCACCATTTTCCACTATTCTATTTGAACACTAACCTTTTTCTTCACATGCGTACCGAATTGCATGAGAGCAGCAGGAACAATCTGCCCAGCCTCTCGAAGTACATTGACGAGTTCACCAGCAAGGCCCTACATACATAGCCACAAGGGAATACCTTATGAGTGAGGACTCTACAATATATCTAGACTCAGAATCATTGTATTGTACATTTCCCACAACCTTGTTTTCCTGAGTGAAGAAAGTATGTGCAACTCCCTTCTTACCAGCACGACCCGTCCTACCAATCCTGTGGACATAATCTTCAGTGGTAAGAGGAAAGCTATAATTGATTACCACTTCAACATCAGGAATATCCAGTCCTCTGGAAGCAACATCAGTAGCAATCTGAAATATTTCAATGATAATGTAATTAAATCAAAGTGTTGATTCCCTAAAAAAGATCATCAGAATTACATATAAAACACGTATATCCACTTCTTTTTTTTAAGTATACTAACCAATTAATAAGTAAATTCAGTTATGAAACCTACCATCAAAGGACATTTTCCATCTTTAAATAAAGACAAAGCCTTCGTTCTATCATGTTGAGCTTTGTCGCCATGCACAGAAACAACCTTCCAGCCCCTGCGTAACCAGGATAAGTAGTTTATATGTTACCAGATAACCGACAAGAAATAAACTTATGCAGATAGAATTGATGTGTATAAGAACGTAAAATGTTTACTACCTTCTTTGAAGCATTGTTTCAACACGAGCTGCTTCCTTCTTGTACAACACAAAAACCAAAACCCTATTTCTGATAAAAGAAATATTGGCAATGAGAACAAATCAATTTATATTCTTTCTAAAAAAATAAATGAATACTTGAAACAAAGTATTAGGTGCACATCTCTGGGTATATTGACCAAAATTCCATGATAATTCTGCGACAGGATGATTACATCTACGCTTCTAGTAAGTTCCTCAGGTAATATATAATCGCAATATATTGTTTGAAACTGGATTTCTAAAAACTGTAGTTCTTACATGAAAACTATAAATTCAATTCACTATATTAAGCATATAAAGATAGCCTCAGATGGTGCCTTAGTTTTCGGTTTATCACAAATAGAATACCATGTGATAAATCAATGTAAGAACGCATTCAACAAAATAAGTACCAGACAGTAGCTCAACATTAATCCCTAACAAAACTGATGACTGATAACATAATATGTTGCCTGTAGGAGTCATAGCTGCAACAAAAGGACTATACTGCAGTACTACCTCTGTGATTGGTGGTATTTTTCAAGCAAGGAAACAAGTCGAGAATCCCGTGACCTATCATCTAAGACCTCTACTATTTGCATCACATCATGATTAGCTGCAAGATCCTCAGATCCAACAACAACCTGAAACTCCAAGTAAAATCCATAAGATAAGTTCCCAGTAAAGAAGAAGATGGAAAAAGAAAAGGAGGGGGAAGAATGAGGAAAACCTTGACAGGTTCTGGATCCATGAATTCCTGTGCTAGCTGATGAACAGCGAGGGGCCAAGTTGCACTGAACATGACCATCTGCCGGACTGCACAATGAGACACAATCAGTTAATGAAATCAAAAGGCGAAAATGTGCTGTGCAATCCAGTACTATCTTTTGCATTAGGCTTTGGAAATAAGACTCAGAACAGTATCACGTAACAAAAACATAAACACATGGAAAACAAAACAAACAGGAGAAGACAACGAAATGCTGCCAGATAAAAAACACTTGTCTCCTGATAGTTGATGATGAAAATAATGATGGTTATTTGACTGAGGCAAAAGGAAGAGATATCAGCATTCATCATTCATGGCTATTCATGAACAAAAAGCTGTATATGTCTGATCAAAATGGATAGTGCAAATATAGCTACTATCACCAACAGGATATTATTGTTTTCTGGCACAAATATGGGTTCCAGCAGGATCTCATTCATTCATGCGAACACCATATCCTTCCCCTTCAGCTGCCTCCCACCCAACCGTCAAAAAAAAAAAAAAAAAAAAAGAGAGTAAAGAAAAGAAAAACTCCACTACAAGCACAAAAAGTCCAATAAGCTGAAGAGAGAAAATTCATTCCACTATGACAAGCTTAACTTGTACATTAACAATAGAAGGTGGGGCAGTTACAAACCAGAGGATGTCTGGCTTAAGATGGATCGAACTTCAGGTTCAAATCCCATATCAAGCATTCGATCTGCCTCATCAAGAACCTACATAAAATCAAGTGAAAGATTTAACTCGGTTTTAGTTCGTACAGTCAAACTAAAATACTAACATACAGAAATGGGACAACATCACTAACTATATAGACATGATTGTTGTGAACTGAAGCAAGACATGAACTTGAACAGCATAGCCCAATAAGTAGTTCTAATCAGGTATCTTGATGTGTACAAAAGATTCTTCGGCTGGGATAGCCAACTTAAGTTTCGTAACAAAAGTAGATAGAATCGGGAAAAAACTCCAACATTTTTCTACCAAGAAACATATATTAGGAATGTGAACTTTCAGAAAATATTAAAACGTAGCTTTGAGTAATGATTAAAGGAAAACCAAATCTCATTATATCAATAGTCCTACCATACAAATAATAGAAAATGGATCACAACGACAGTCTTGGCATGCACTAACTCTTAGAACAGATGGACCCAGCTGAGGACAAGTAGAACTCACCGTGGGAATGGTCTTAGCAATGAACAAGATATTATTAATAAGAGACTTTCTGGTGTTTTAATACAATTGTCTGAACAACCCGTCAACCCCTAATAAATAACCATCCTAGTCACAAAAAACTCCTTCTTTTGGAGGTCATTAGTAAATTTACATATGTCAATGAAAAAAATTATTCACATGTAACTGTGTTGTGACAGAAGAAAATGTGTTTATACTTAAGATTAGAAACAAATATCTATGTTATACAGCAATATCTGATAGGTGCTTTTGCAGAGAATTAAAATAGCAAAAGCATACAAAGAAGCAAATAGATGTTGTATGCTGCAACTGTCAACGAATATATCTAGGATACCAAAAGTAAGCATTTTACACAGAAATAAAAGTAAATCTGACTTCCACTTGTTAGCATCATTGTATCTATAGTATGTCAACATCAAAACACTATGACGTAAAACCCATAAACAATAATGAGCACAAACTATAGTTAAAAGGAAAAAAAAACTTAGCCCACCACAAAAGAAACCTCCTTGAGAGAGCAAATGCCTGCTTCGGTGAGATCTTTCAACCGACCAGGGGTTCCAATAACTATATCCTGTAAAGAGCAAACTTTCCAGGAAGTTATAAATTACATGACAAATATCCCTACCAGTTCAAAGAGTACCAAAATAGAAAGACAAGCATCTAGATTTTCTTAAACATTCCCACTGTAACAAGGTGGCATCAATACAAAGCTGGTCACGCGTCCCAAAAATAGACTCTTGTGTGACACTCAAGCGACTTAAAGTTAAGTGTTATTAGTACAAGTTGCAAAGTTATGTAAACACTAGTACAATATGTTATCTAAAACATAATGACACGTGATATGGTTAACTGCAACTTTCCATAAGTTGCAAGGATCCATATTTGTGCCACTGAACAGCTAAACTTGAGTTTCATTGCTTTTTTTGGATAAAATTCTGTACAGAATCACAGATTACTTTCATAAGTGTAGAAAAATTATCTCTTGAACTCTAATATATGTCTATTCTCACTAATGTAACATCAATTATTTAGTTCATATATTTTCCTTAAGCAGCACAGTCAACGCTGTTTCGTAAATAGACGAAAGGCACCTTCCCAAAAGACAATGAGAACAAGGCCATAATGCTTCATTCAAAGAAAGGCAGCATAGGTAGATTTGACACGTAAAACATGTTAAAAGTAAAGTTTTATGCACTCAAACATACATGTAAAACATGTTAAGAAAGGTACGAAACTTCATGAGAAAAAAATTATAAAGTCAAATCATCGAAACAATTGCATGGTTAGGGTATAACTAGGTCAGATAAGGCCTAGTCAAGCTCTCTTCTAGGCAGGCAAAGAACTTAATTTGGATGTAATAGTATCAGCATACCGGGCACATGAAAAGCATATCTTTTGCGGCCAAAGAAATGGTGCATGACACAAAAGTACAGAAACAGGTATTACAAGTATCTTACAACTCCAGATTTCAGAGCAGAAATTTGTGGTCCTTTGGAAGTTCCACCATACAAACAAACTGATTTTATACCACATGGAGACCCTGCATCACTTAAAACATCTGCAATCTGTCATGAAAATAAATATCAATGGGTAAATGTTTAATTATAAAATTATACGCTTTTTTTCCATGAACTAAAAGACCATAGTAAGAATATAATACAAGAAATTTTTTTTTTCTTTTTGCCACAGATATGCTTCTCAAATATACTCATAAAAGTGGCATCACTGAAGAGCATGATTGTCGGCATCCTCAATGAAAACTAGTAAACTATAATCTCATGCTGTATTAGATGCCATATCCACTTTACAATTCTAAGAACACTAACCTTCACTGACATCTAAACGCTTACTTGTTCTAGATCTTATATGCAACAATTGATTCAACCAAGAAGTAAATGCTACAAGAAGTGATAGAATTTACCTGTTGAGCTAGCTCCCTGGTAGGTGAGAGCATTAGACATCTGGGAACTGCTTTTTTCGATGTTTTCTTGTTATCTTTCTTCAAGATATGCATCAGTGCCGGAACACCATATGCCAGAGTTTTTCCTGCAACAACGGGCACAATTATATTTTCGTAAAGGCAACAAGAGAAGGGGACAAAACATCATGAAGAACAGTTATATTTTGTAACCGATGTCACTTTTCGCGGATTAAATTGCAATAAAATCTAATGAGTTAGATACAACAAAGTCCCAAATAAAATAAATAAATAAATAAATAAATAACAAACTGACATAAATTATGAGATTACCAGACCCAGTAGCCGCGATCCCGATGAAGTCCCGACCATCCAAGAGGAATGGCCACGAATGCGCCTGGATGGGCGAAGGCTTGGCGAAATTCTTACAGCAATCAAGAACATGCGCCGGGAGTCCGGACTCGGCGAATGAACGCAAGGTTGTATATTTTTGGTCGCTCGTATTGTTCCCCGATACAACGACGGCACCACCTCCCTCTCCTCCCTTCCTCTCCTTCTCTTCTCGATCCGCATCTTCATGCTTCCTCTTCTTCTTCTTATTCTTATTCTTATTCTTATTCTCCGCATCCGATACATCCCCGGAGTGTTTCCCGTTGATTCCAAGATTCTCGGATTGGGCGACCTCCGCCTCTGCGAGTTTGCGCTTCTTCTCCTTCTCCTTCCTCTCTTTCTTCGATTCTCTGTATCCGTTCTCGGCGGATTGTAGGGTTAGGGCTTCTGCAGCGACGAGGTCTCCGTTCACGAATTCTGCGCTCCCATTCTTCTCGTTCTTCTTCTTCTTCTTCTTCTTGAACGGAGGCTCTCCGCCATTAACGTGGTTCTTGGAGATTTCTAGGGTTTCGTGTTCGCCCGAGGCAGCCGCGTCGGCGCCGTGTAGGTGGCGGTCCATCGCGGGAGGAGGAGAGAGGCAGCGAACAAGAGCGAAAGGAAAGAGGGAAACAAAAGCGAAGGGTCGAGGGAGGCTTTCTAAGGCTGCGTTTAGAACCCTTTATTAAACTCTAAACCCAAAGAGAGGCGGCGAACAAGAGCGAAAGGAAAGACGAAAACAAAAGCGAAGGGTCGAAGGAGGTTTTTCTAAGGCTGCCTTTAGAACCCTTGAAACCCTAAACCCAAACAAGTATTATAAATTATAACGACTTATTTCATATATATATATATATATATATATATATATATATATATATATATATATATATATATATATATATATATATGAAAATGCTACTTGTACAACCGTAAGGGGTGTACATCTCACACTCCCACTCATCTAAGGGTGGGGGTGTGATGAAGGGTCACTTGATGTGACCCGTAAAAAACATCGCCACCATTAAAAAGGTGGAGATGTAGGATGTACACCCCTTCGGGGTGTACATGTAGCAATCCTTATATATATATATATATATATATATAGAGAGAGAGAGAGAGTAAAGTTATATGTTTTTAAAATTATAAATTCATTTATACTTGTAAATTATTTACTATTTAATTTGTATTAAAATTTATAATTTTATAAAATCAACTAAAAAGAAAGAAAAATAAAGTAAAAAATACAAATCTCAATACAAATCTAATGGTAAAAAATTCACAAGTATGGACGGGCTTTTAAAAGCACAGTCCGTCCATACTTGTGAATTTTTTATCATTAGATTTGTAATTAAATTCTTTCTCTCTCTCTCTCTCTCTCTCTCTCTATATATATATATATATATATATATATATATATATATATATATATATATATATATTGTTCGGCTATTATTTTTGTATAAGTACTAAGTAATTAATGTTTATAAATTTTATATCATTAGATTTACCTTTGGTTTTATTTTTTAGATCATTTTATTCTACCAACCACCCACTTAACTTAAGGAGCTCACTATCATTCTAACCATTCATCCTTTCATCTAAGGACTAAAAACTCACAAACATAAATAACTTTGTGTTTTTACAAACATATAAACTCAATAAATAAATAAATAAATAAATAAATATATATATATATATATATATATATATATATATATATATATATATATATATATATATATATATATATATCCTTCTATTATGTTTGTATAAGTTTTAAGTAATTAGTGCTTGTAAATTTTGTATCGTTGAATCTACCTTTGACTATTTTCATTTCTTAGTTATTTTATTTATATATTCTATTTAATGTATTTATATCTTTAACTTTAGACTCTATATTTTTATTTTTTTTTCAATAAACAAAAATATAAAGCCCGTTTGAAACGGAGATTGCTTAGGGGATAAGGGGATATGGATATCCCCTTATCCCCCAAACACAAGAACTTCGAGAATAACTTGTTTCAGTATTTCTGGTATAAATGATAATTATGGTTCCTACAGTAAAATTTTACTATATTTTTCTTTTCAAAATTATCCCCACTATATTTTTCTTTTCAAAATTACCCTTAGCACGCTTTCCGAGACACAGCTCCTCCCCTGCGTCGCTTCCCGATGCGACATCTCCTTCTCCCCTTGATTTAGATTTTATCTCATTTATTTTTTTTGAATAATATGATAAATAATTTAATTTTTTGAATAAAAATATGATGAATAATTTATTTCTTTGTAAAATAGATCAAATAAAATGTTAAATTAAATATTATTTTCATGAAATATAATTTGATTTTGATTTTGATTTGAATTTTATCTTTATTTTTATAAGTTTTAATCCATTAATTAAAATGAATAAATTAAAATTTAACAAGCTTTATCACATAATAAAGTTTGAGGGCAAAAATGTTATTTAACCCAACTAAAATTTTTTATTCCTCTTATTGATCATTATCATATCAAACACAAAATCTTTTATTCCTGGAATCATTCCAAACGTTTTTTTATACTAATTCCGTACTTTATACTTATCCCTGGTATAACTAGTATTAGCTTATTCCGTTACCAAACGGGCCATAAAAAATATCTTATCTAATATTTTTTTCTTATTTGAAAACTAGTAATGCAATTTAGTTTACAATTTCAAAACCAAAGTGTTACACGCAACAAATTTGAAAACTAGTAATGCAATTTAGCTTAAAATTGAAATTTTTTTAAAGATATTAACTATTAATTTATTTTTATTTTAATTGTTAAATTTTATGAATCTATTAATGTATTTGATAAAGTTTCAAATTAATTAATCTAATTAAAATTACTCAGTTTTAAAAGTTAAAAATCAATAGTCTAAATTATGAAAATTATAAAATTTAGAGGTATTTTCAAAGCACTTATATAAAATTTAAAGGTATTTAGTACATTTTAATTCTAATTCTTTGCACATGGGCATGGCTTTTGTAAAGGACAAAATACTACATCGTCTGTGAAAAATTGAACGGTGACAATACTTAAAAAAATATTACTTATGCACAATCCCGTTTAACTAAATATCTTTTTAAGAACTTATTAACGCTACATTATATAAGTGATGATATTATCAAATATCTGCAGCTATGACTTACTATTACTTAATTTATATGAGTGATGGTATTATAAGATGTCTGCAGTTATGACTTATTAATACAAGCAGATATCAACCATCTGCAACTAAATTTGAATTTCAAAAAAAAAAAAAAAAAAAAAAAAACTGCAGCCCGTCTATCATGAAATAGAGCTATCTCGTTCTCTTACTCTGAGTAAGATTTCTATCTTCTTCTCCCAAGGGCCCGTTTGCTAACGGGCTAAGACAGAACTAGCTATTTCAGGGATAAGTATAAAGTACGGAACTAGTGTTTAAATAGCGTTTGGGATGGTTTCATTTTGTGTTTAGTATGAGAATGAGGAATAAAAAAAATAAAGAGTTTTAATTATGGTAAATTATCTTTTTGCCCTTAAATTTTATTATGTAATATTGAGGTGAGAGATTGTCTTGATATACTTGGGAGGGTATTTAAAAAAAAAATAAGAGGATGGTTGAAAAAAGTGAGAACAATAATTTTTACTTATTCTAGTTATACTGAAATAAACTATATCGATTAATTTCTGGTACGTTTAAAAAAATAAAAAAAATATTTTTCTTATTTTCGCTTTTATACCGAGACCCAAGAGAATTCGTCCAACTGAAACGACGGCTCCAACAACATAGCGCGATAATGTTCCCTCTCGAAACAATTCATTCTTCCGAGGGCCTTCGCACGGCCATCAGATTCGTACGGTTCTCTACGAGCCACTATTTTTGAACCTGCATTATTCCCGACTTTCACTCGCATAATAATGCGGCGGAGTTTCGATCCGCATCATGAGTTCCGTACTCTGAGTAAAAATTGCCCCTTGGCTTGTACCACTTTGTTCCTTTCTAAAAGGTCTGCTGCGGATTGAGTAAACACCTTTGGAAAGATGGCAGATGAACTCTCAACTTCTGCTGGACATAGTCAAGATAAGCCTTTCTGTCGCCGACTTCCAGCCAACCCCACAGTCGTAGTTTCGAGAAATCGGTGTCTGGAGTCCACAATCTCCGATCAATCTCGTGACAGTAGTTCTGTACGTCTTCTGGAATTGATTCCCCAGGTACATTTTCTGGATAAGGCCACTCATGTAGATTTTCGGATAGTCAAGGATTTATTAGGGTACGTAGGTGCATGCAAATATTACTTTTTTTTTTTTTTTTTTTCTCGTTCGTTTCTACATGTACGAGTTTTTTTTTTTTTTTTTTTTTTTTTTTTTTTTTTTTTTTTTTTTTTTTTTGGCTTGATTGTGTGTGTAAAAAAACTAAACTGATAACTATAACAAGCATTTCTTATTCAGCATCTATAATATTAATTAATTACTTGCAAGCAAAAAAAAAAAGGAAAATCAGCGACGGGGCATTTAGGTACCTTTAACGATCCTACTACCATTGACGAGCATGAGATGGTGAGTAGGTGCTAACAGGAGGAATGTTATGAGGAGCCCGTAGATTATAATACTCTTTGGCATTGTAAAGCAGTGGAGGATATTGAGCTTCCGAGAGAGAAATCCCAGAAGATGAAAATGCTTTTTCATATATATATATATATATATATATAAAATGCTTTTTGTACACCCCTAAGGGAGTTTACATCTTACACCCTATCTATTTTAGAGTGGGATGAATTTTATTGGTGACATCGAAGTGACCAGTGAAGAAAGCTCTATCTTTGAATGGGTGGGATATGCATCATACATAACTGATGATTAATTTGGTATTTCAACAAAATTTTTAGAAAAGCGATTAGCGCCAAATTGTTCCATCTCAGCCGTTTAAACAGATTGGGTGTATCGCCGTGGATCAGATTAAAGAGAAAATGTCACACAGGTTACTACTAGGAGTTAACAATTTGCGTAAGTAATTAGGATTTGTGTGGAATTCTGAAAAGAATCGATAACTTAAAATAAAAAATGAGGTATTTTTATTTTATTCATCTTAATAAAAACTATTATATTATGTTAATCTGAGTTTCGGTACAGAATAATTTGTATGATCCTATCGACAATAATATATATATATATATATATATATATATATATTTCAATATTATGTTATTATTCTAAAAAAAATTCATAAAAATTGAAAAAAAAGAAGATAAAAAAAAAAAAAAAAAAAAAAAAAAAGAAGAAGGAAAGAAACTAATTATGAGACTGCGGCATTACTTAATAATAATAACTTGAACCAATAAAAAACAGAAGACAATTGTGGTCCCCCAAACAAAAAAATAAAAGAAAAATTAGTAGTGCACGTCAACTTTTGCGGTTGTTTGTTGTGAAGTTGGTAGAGTTGTGCGTAAATGCGTACGTAAAATAATTAATTGGCCGACGTTTCTGCTGCAGAATATATATATTAGAGAATTATAACATCTCTTATTGATCGTGTGAATGCGATCTTCTTCTCCCCCGAGTCCACACGCACTCGGCACTCCCACAAACCCAAACGGGGCCAAATAACGCAAATAAAGCAAAATGTCGTCGTCGGAGGGACGCCCCTGGCTCCCGTGGAGGACGTGGCTCTACGTCGCCGCCGCCTCCACCCTCACCGACGTGTCGCGCCGCCGCGACGGCACCGTCAACCGCGCCCTCCTCGACTTCTTCGACCGCAGGACCCCTCCCAACCCTACCCCGCTCCACGGGGTCTCCACCTCTGACCACACCCTCGACCCTTCTCGACACCTCTCGGTCCGCCTCTTCGCCCCTCACCCTTCCTCCTCCTCCTCCTCCGATCCACCCCTCCCCGTCGTCGTCTACTTCCATGGCGGCGGCTTCGCCTTCCACTCGCCCGCCACCGGCGCTTACGACGCCCTCTGCCGCCGCATCGCCCGCCGCGTCCCCGCCCGCGTCGTCTCCGTCGAGTACCGCCGCGCCCCCGAGCACCCCTTCCCCGCCCCCTACGACGACGGAGCCGACGTCCTCCGCTGGATCCGCTCCGGCGCCCTCCCCGACTCCGACCCCTCCGCTCCCCTATTCATCGCCGGCGACAGCGCCGGGGGCAACATCGCCCACCACGTCGCCCGGCGCTCGTCTTCTTCTTCTTCTTCAAATTCTTCTTCTTCGGAGCCGGTCGCGGGGTTGGTGTCGATTCAGCCCTTCTTCGGCGGGGAGGAGGCGACGGGGTCGGAGGAGCGGCTGTGGGGCAAGGTGCCCTTCGGGTCGCGGGACCGGTTCGAGTGGATGTGGAGGTCCTTCCTGCCCGCCGGCTCGGACCGGGACCACCCGGCCGCCAACGTCTTCGGACCGGGCTCGCGCTCCGGTTCGGAGGACTGGACCGGGTTCCCGCCCACCATGGTGTGCGTCGGCGGGTGGGACGCGCTCCAGGATCGGCAGCGCATGTACGCCGAGGGGCTCCGGAACGCCGGGGTCGAGACGAGCCTCGTCGAGTACCCCGACGCCACCCACGGCTTCTTCGCCTTCCCCGAGCTACCCGAGGCCCAGAGGATCGTCGTCGACGTGGCTGATTTCGTGAATCGGACGGTGGACCGGATCAGGTCCGGAAACGTGAACTGTTGTTAGTATTACTTGGCGATCGTTACGAGGCACGTCCCCATCCCCATCACCATCACCATCACCATCATTAAATGTTGTCTGTCCTTTTGTTGCTTTTGCAAGTTGGTTTTTTTTCCCCCGCTGACGAAAGTCCCAGCATAATTGGACTGTCCTGTGTTAATACTTAATACATTTGCCGGTCAATGTGTAAGCTTCGTCGTATCGCCTTTCCGAAGGAGCATTGTTTTCCACGGAAGGGAAGTAGTCACTCCCACACCCCTGATAAAATGTGTTTCATTAACAACCAAAAAGACTCACCGACTACCCTCAGGACAAATAGAAAAAGAAAAAGAAAAAGAAAAAGAAAATACTTAAACAAAACAAAAAGACTCTAATAAGGGCTCCTGATATCACATGGGCCGCTTGGCCCAGCCCAGGCTTCTGCTGCAGTAGTTTTGGACCAGCATGCAGCAGCTTCATTTTCTCCTTGGTTTCTCGCCACAACAAACGAAAATAAAAAAAATATTCTACATTTACTAATATTACTAGAATAACAAGAGATTGCATTTAAGTTACACTGCTACTTATACTGATGCTCATCAACTATGAAGTTGGTGATGGTTAATCATCAAAACCAAAGTATGACTAACATTTTCACAAAATTCCCTTAGAGAGAATAATAACTCTGACAACAATGATAATAATGACGCAGACAATCAACTGCCCCTAATACAAATGACAAAAAAATTGGTGGTTGACATTTCAGATTCCGAATTCAAAATCTAGTTATTTCACATTTTTAGCTAAATTTATTTAAAAAATAAACGAAACGAATAATATGCTACCTTTCTTTCAAAAAAATAATAATAATAATAAAGCGGGCATAAGCAGCTTCACTAGAACAATTTCACCATGTATTATAGCAAAATAAAAGAGTTGAAATATGTAATCAAAATTGGCCATGTAAAAAAGAAAATGCAGTTACAAAGAATAAAAAATTAAACAAAGCTTAAGCACCCTGCTCAGCAGCAGCTAGCTTTCTCCTTTGCTGATGCTCGGCGACTTTGTAATCTATCACCTCCCTAAACAAACCTGGGTTAAGCTCGCAATCTTCACTCCCATAAACTGCGGCTTGAACACCTGCCATCAGCTTCGCAATCTCTCTACCAGAAAAACCTTCAGTCTTAGCTGCCGCCTCCCTAATTATATCATCCGTTATACCTTTAATCTCTATTTTTTGTGGCTGGCGACGAAAGAGACTAAACCAACCACGCTTTTTATTTTCCCCGGCCTTCGCAATGTACTTATCCAAGTAGAGCTTCAGCAGTTTAAATCTTTCCTCTTCGCCAGGGAGAGGGAATTCGAGGACCTCATCAATACGGTCGGCAACTGCGGAATCAAGATCGCCTGGCCGGTTGGTGGCAAGGGCAAGAACAATGTCTTTGGATTGGTCCCCAGTGCGGAAGAGAAGGGCATTTAGGGCACTCCGTTGGGCTTCACTCATGTATGTCTTGTTCCGCCTGGAAAAGAAATAAAAAAAATAAAAAGATACAGGGATTTCAGTATTTACTTTGATTTCCAATATATAATGCATTTCTATAAACAACAATATAGGCAAGACTGGGTTAGATTTCGTTGGGACGGACCCAACAAAGCCGAAACTACTACAGTTGTTTTAAGCCCAAGCACGGTCTTACAACTAAATAATCTGTATATTAAACGCAAATTCGTGTTACTTCAGATTTCCATGTGCAAAAGTAGCCAGTCTTGACAACAAGTACCCAATACAGTGAGAGTAAAAGGCTAATATTTTTCTTAAGGAAATTTAAGTTTTTTTAAAATACTTTGAGATATTGTTGCAATTAACTAGTTTTAATCTATTAAAAGAAAGCAACATAAAATAAAGCTTTCTTGGTTCATCTCAGGAAGTATACAAGTTTCAACTAGTTTTTATCTTTTTCTGAATAGGAAACTACTTAAAGTTGATCACTTACTCGCACAAGAAGGCATCTGCTTCATCAATGAAGAGAAGCAAACCCCTATTAGATTTCTTGGCCCAGTCAAATAGTTGATGTATCTTGGTGACTGCTTGTGATCCCAATGGTGCAACATCCCCACCGGTCATCAGAGCATAATCTAAGCCCTAATAACAGCCGATCAAACAGTTAGTGAGCAAGATAAGAATAATGACGCTTGGCTTATCATAATAAATATACATAAAAAGTGACGCACAGATTTACGAGCTAGTTCTCTTGCTGCCATCGTTTTTCCCGTACCAGGAGGCCCATAGAAGAGCATGTTCCGAAATGGGGCTTGATGGGCCTTTGTATTAGCTGTGGCATCAGCAAGCTGTTTGATTCTTTTCTGAAGGGAGGGATTCAAGATAACATCACCGAAACCATTCCCGTTCTTTCCTGGATTGTTTCCATTAGTAATTCTGTTTGATGCTGAGCTTGATGCTGAGCTCATAGCACGAGAGAACAAGCCGGACCAAGGGTATTTTCCCCGTGATGACTCTCTAATTAGAGATGGCTGGCCCAAAATGCGGTCCACATACCCCCAAACAACTCTAGCACCTTCTCTGCAGGATTAAGATGTTCAAGACAACGGTCATAAAATCATATAAAGTTGGCAACTGCAATAAAGGCAACACTGTCATCATATTATTTCAGTATAGATGGCCCGTTAATAGGAATGTCAGCTGGAGTTCAAAGGTTCCTTGGATGCTGGCACACTGTAAAAATAATTAAACCTTTTGACATCAGGATGTGAGAGATTTACTGATAAGACTCGGTGCCTAGAGACCATATTTTGTGAATCTCAGGTAATAATAGGAAGCTTGAAACGACCTAAATAAAAGGCGCTAATATTCGTCCTATAGTTCGGCATATGAATATTGTGCATAAATTGCTGATTATAAAAGATTCCTATAGACCCCATAGCTCTTAAAGAGTTACTTTTATAGGTCGATGGAAGTGTTGATTTTTTACTGATTCCAAAAACAATTTAATCATCAATGTGTTTCTCGATGATCAATGTTAAAAAAAGAAGGGATATACACAGATAGCTAGATAGCACTTCTTATGTGGAAGGATAGGGGCAAGAATAAAGAGGAAGAGCAGAACGGCAGAACCCTATTTGTTTACATATAAGCAGATTGCAGCCTTAATTACTTTTATTCTTTCCACATGCATATAGCAACGAGTACTTTTCATTACATCATCAATAACATCATCCAAATTAGCAGTGATTGCCAGCTGATTATTGTACAAAATAATACAAATGGACATCAATATTCAAAGCTTTGTTGTTATCGACTACAGTCTACAAGGCCCGACATTAGATCAAGAGTGCCTCAATTGAAAAAAAAGAGGGTGGGGGCAGGGGGATAAGCTCAGGCTTAGTCTACGGCACTAAGCTGGCAACTTGCAGAGGAAAGGAATATCTTAGAGGCAAGCTTATAACAAATCTACCCAGCCTTAATCTCTCCAGGTTCTCAGTTTTCTACGTTGAAAAGACATTTTTAGTCAGATCTTTGAGCCAGTTACAATTTACTAAATAAGCACTTGAGAGTTAAAAGTGTAGCCATGTAGGTAAGCACAAAGAGCCAAATCTCAAATAAGGTTAAGACCAACAAAAATAAAGGTTAGTAAACTAAGTTTAAATATTACTGCATTTGTAATAAACAAAGTCCACATTTACAGTAGTTTGTTACATATTCTGACCATACACCTACTTTTTTATAGCTTGGCATATCTCCAGTTCTCCGCCTATTTAAATCATAAAACCAAACAACTTTATAGATGAACCTCAAGAAAAGAAAATAACCGATCTAGCATATAATAAGGAATCAATGTATGTACTGAAGCCAATTAACAAAATTAGGGTAGAAAAGGGCAGGAAAAGAATACATGAACTTCTATTAACAAATTACCTGGTAGTATATATTCCTGCAGCAAGGGCGGTTACACCCCCAACAACAACAACTAACTTGTTCTGATCAGTTAATATTGCCCGCAACCCACCTGAAGATAACTCGAAAGAAGAAAAAAAAAAGGGCACATCATACAGCAATTAAGAAGAGCAAGTTAACCAAAATGGTAGAATTTGCATTTTAAATAGGTATATGCAGCACAAACACAAATTATAGACACTTAAAAACAATGCTAATGAATTCTTCTCTCTAGATAACATTAGCGTAAGAATAAGCAAGCATGATCGAGCAAAATAAGATAAGTAACCTCAGTTAGGTCTTCATGACCATGGCAAAAGCTGGGAAAACTGACAGCTTATCTATTCATTAATCCATCTGCACAGATGTCTTGCATATACTTGTTGTAATGGAGAGATATTGGCTACGAAATATCATCCATCCATCAAGAGGATTTACAGTATATATATTGTCACGTTGACCAACAACAACCATCTCACCAGGGGACAATTTTTTTTTTCTGTTGTGCTAAGTCATAGCTTCTCTCAATGTTATCAAATACTTTCCCCAGTCAAAAAAGATGAGATGGCATCCTAAGGCAAATTTGCAAATGCAACTGGAATGTAGAGAATCTAATTTCACCATGTGAAAATATGACCCCAAGTAACTAAAGTTTGGAAAAAGTTTGAAAATAATAAGTAGAGAATCTAATTTCGCCATGCTAGAAACTGGACTTGTAAAACAAGTAGTCTGTAAAAGCAACAGGAATTTGTTGAAACATGGATATGTAAGTAAAAAGGTTTGAAATAATAATTCATAGTGGATTTGTCAGTGATGTAATAATGCTACTGTGTTAGCACCTCCGACATGTTCAAAAGTTGTGTTAATTGCTGAGACCCATTTCTCTCTCTCGGCATTCGCTCGCTCAATCAGCATCCGTCTATTAACTTCTTCAGCTAGCTTAGCTTCATGAGCTCTTCCTTCCGCTTCTGCCATGGCCCGGACTCTTATAGTCTCACGCTCTATCTCTGCCTTCTCCCTCTCTGTCTGTCTTATTTGGGCTTGAATTTGTTCTTCACTAGCACGACGTATCTGCTCTTGCCGGATTGATGACTCTTCTTGCATTTTGACAAGTTCTTGATTTCTTGCTCTTTGGCTTTCATGCTCGGCCTGAAAAAAAAAATGTAAAATACCCAGGAAAGACAAAACAATAAACAATAGTCTTGCTATTAAAACAACAGCATGCCTGCATCCTCTTTCTTGCTAAATCATCTTCATAGCGAGCCATTTGGGCCTTGGTTTGTGCCTGCTGTTGAACTAATTTCTTCTGCTCTTCATAGATCACATGTTGCCTATCCTGCAAAAAAGTATAATATCATATTTCCATACTCGATAGTGAATGGCTTTAATGCAACAGACCAAGGATATCCTCACAAGAATAAATAACCATTTGACTTTTGAATTGATTTTATTACAGAAAAAGATGTTTCTTGATTCCAAAGTTAGAAAAGATACTCCAATGTGGGCAGATCTAATAAACTAAAGAGGCTCAATGGCAAAATGACAAATTTCACAAATAAATAAATGATACAGCATGTGTGATTAGAAGCATGGTTAACTGTTATTGCCTCATTCAAAAGTTAACCAAAACCTGAAATTAAGCAAAACAGAAAAGTAAAAAGTTGTACAAGAAGAAATACTACAATGCTCTAGAGTTGAAGAATGTTTGAGGTGCCATTACCAAATCATTCTTTTCTCTTCAATTGAACGTATACATGAACACAAGTTAATAATCCTAACACAATGCAAGACAAAGTGTAATCATCATAATATCACAAAACCTTAGAACCAGGAGAAAATGTGTAAGAAGCAACCAGATGTGATATAATATGCCCAATGGCTCTCATGATACAGCACCATTTGCTATAGTTTCTTCAATGTTTCTCCTTGAAACAAGATTTTATAAAAGCTCCGAACTTAACAATGGAATAGAGTTTCCATTTCACCTGTCTCCCTTTATATATCAAACTGATTGAGGGCGTTTTTTTTTTGAACTAGCAACAACAAATGCGCGTAGGAAGCATTCTCGAAATCAAAGAGCGAATACATTACAAATTTCAAACCAGTTAATGTTTAAAACTCATAAAAAGGATGACCAAAAGTTGCATACGATCCTTTACTAAGCAATTTGACTAAGATCATGATCTTACGGTCTCGTGCTGCGCCTGCATGGCCTGATACTCAGCTTTCTTTGCCGCCAATTCCAACTGCCGCGTCTCTTCTTGCTTCTTCATCACCTCGAACACCTGAATCAACACAAATAATGGCAAGATCAATACCTGCCAATCTTCTCCCCCACGAATACCAATAAACTTGGATCAAATTAGAGTACAGAGATGCACACCTTTTTAGCATTAGGCGACTTATTGATCTCGTTCAACGCCGCCACGCCCCTCTCCAGGGGCTCTGGATCGAACCCCGCCGCCGTGGTTCGAGGGTTATTGTTACGAGCCTTAGGCTCCTCCGGCGCCGCCTCCGCCGGAGCGCG
>CM055078.1:15307884-15379462 GCA_029204045.2 Tillandsia leiboldiana
AGTAAATTTAATGGTAGAAAACTTACAAGTACCAATTACTTGATGGTTGTACAGTAGCTAGCTGAACTCTCTCTCTCTCTCTCTCTCTCTCTCTCTATATATATATATATATATATATATATATATATATATATATATATATATATATATATATATATATAAAGCTTTTGAACTGCCAAACCATCCAGATTTCCGGCTACAAGCTAGGCAGTGGTTTTTTCGCTATAGTCGGAGGATTTTCGGGTGTAAACTGATGTCTTGTTTGATGCTGCTGTTTTTAATTTTATAAATCAATTTTTTATATAAAAATATTTTAAAGTGGATAATAAATTTAATATTGATATTTAAAATATTTATTTGACAATAAAATATAAAAAAACATAAAATAATCTTTTTGCTTTCAGTATATTTTATGTTATATTATCTTTTGTAATAGAAGAGGTCCACTTAACCAAGGTCTCATATTTCTATAATAATAAAGAACTAGATACAAAAGTTAAATAATAATAATAATAAAAATTATAATTATAATTATATCTGTGAGGAAGTCCGTATGCACCAACTAACTAGCCTACTTATTTGTTACGTGAAAAAATGGTAACTACCTTATTTTTTTAAATTTTTGGTGAAACTTCATATACATGCTAAAATGGGGCAAAGTCAATCAAAAGGACTACAATACATTAGATTAGGTTAGGCATTAATATTAATTTATCATTATCATAGTAAAGCAGCGTTTAATATAATAATAACTAGGAAAATAAAAATATTTGATCAAATAAATTATAATTTAAAATTAGTTATAAAAATAAAATAGAATGAATAATTAAAATTGATTAGTTAGTAATTAATACGAACCATGATTAATTAGCTGGCATCTTCTAATTAATCTTTCCAATCACGTGCAATGCACGTGGTAGTATAGCGGGTAGTGAGTCAAACCGCTTCAACCGTATATTAGAGGATGAGCCGTATACTGGGATCGTTTGCGTCGCAAGTATACTCTCTTGCTCCTTCACAAGAAACGTCCACATGTCGACCAACCATTCGTCGAAATTTTCCTATTCGCTGTTCGCCGATCGCCGAAATAGTTGAATCTGGTCCATTAACCAGGCCGGCATCGAACGAGTTGCGTTACCTGGTCTTAGTCCACCATGTGGTTCGTAGACCTTACAAATTATCTACAACAAATCCCATCCTTACCCTACGCCGAGATCAGTAGACGGTAGACCACCTATTTATTTATTTATTTTTTTTATTAACGAGAGAGTGAGATTATTGAAGCGGTTAACGATGACGTGGTACAACTGGTCTACGAGAAAATTTTATCGATAGGTCGGCGCACCCAAATATCCGCAGCCGCGATCTGTTAAAGCGAAAAAGACCGACCAGAGCCTTCGCCCACATACCTAAAGCGGCGAAGGTCGGGCTAGGGTTTTCTCCGCCCTATACCTCCTCCATCTTCTTCCTCCTCGTCTTCGTATTCGCGTTCTCAGATCGATCGATCGATCCCGCCATGGCGGCTCTCCAGTTCCTCGAGTCGCAGAGGGAGTCGCGCCCGGAGCTCGCCGAGTGGTACAATGCCCTAGCCGACCTCTACCAGAGGAAGCTATGGCACCAGCTCACCCTCAAGCTCGAACAGTTCGTCGCCCTAGCCGTCGCCCAGGTTTCGGCCCTTCTCTCCCCTTCTTTGCTTCGTCCTAGGGTTTATGGATCCCCTACCTCATGTGTTGATTTGCCGCTTTGTATTGTTTGAGATGCTTGCTGTATTGATAATCTGGGGATCTTTTGGTCCTCTTTTGTTCGGTTCACTTGGTTTTCTTAATAATCCTAGGTTGTGTCTATCTTCGATCTGTGTAAGAAATTCGCCTTCTTGGATGGAGGAGATCTCTCAACAGTGGCCGAGGCTCTTGCAGGGAACTGTAAACGTTTCTTCTTCTACTGAAGGTTTTTGGTTAACGCAAGGGAAATTCTATTGTAATGAAAATGAAAGAACTCTTCTTAGGCGCTTGCGCCGCGCCCTTTGTCTTGTATTGTTTGATCCTTTTCTGGGCTTTGGTTCTCTTGGTTTCTCAACCCATATGTTGTGCATGTCTTTGATCCACGGAGGAAATTTGTCATCCTAGATGGAAGAGATCTCTCAACAATGGCCAAGGGACTTGCAAGAAACTGAGAAAAAGCAATTATCTATATATATTAGGCCCTCCTCCTAGGGAAGTATCAGAAAAGATTGCTTAGCAGTAGTAAACGCAAGAGGGTTTCTGATTAGGGCACCATTATCTTGTATTAGTCGGCCCTTGTCACCGAACAGCCAGTGGAGTGTTGCTCCGTTCTGCTGTCGAGGATATGCCTTAACCAATTGACGATGCTCACCTATTAAGTATCAAAACTTCCATAGTTTTGCAAGCTCTGTAGAATTGCATAGTGATATTTTATTTTAAAGTCTCTCCTAAGCAATTCACCGTTTTACTTCTCAAAGTAAGATTTTTGAATTTTCGCCAATTGGGTGCTAGACCATTAGTACATGCCTTCAGCGAATATGTTCTCTCTTGTCTTTGTGAATCACCATTTTTGGATATCACTGTGATGCGCAGGATTAGCAATTTCCTTAGAGCTGAGATGCCATCTCTCTTGTAGCCTGAAAAATCTAGGCTATCTCTTATGTTGCTAGTTAATAACTTGCAATGTAGGCTATACTCAAAACCATGGGATATTTCTATGAATCAATTTCTGCTATTACGTGGAAAGGACTCTCGGGGTTGAATTAGATTGTTACATATGGCTCATGCAGGGAATTGAGTGTGTTTGCATAGTCTATTATGCAAAATCTGCAGTTTGACTCTTTTTCTATATTAATTTATTTCTTTTCGAAAATTGTTTTCTTGCAAAGCGAGCTATGTCTCTCTAATATATGTTCTTCTTCTCTTCAGGCTGGTGATGTTCTCATACAGCTATATAATAACTTCATCTCTGATTTTGAGACGAAGATCAATCTTTTGAAGCTTGCCCATTTCGCTGTGGCAGTTTCACGTCAATATTCAGAAAAAGATTCTGCAATCAGTTATCTTGAAGGGGTAATTGAAAAGCTGCGGGCTACTCGGGAGATGCGGGTTGAGGAGCCTATTCTATATGTGAAGATGCAAATAGCCCAATTCAATCTTGAAAATGGGAACCAAAAGGAGTGTAAGAAACTGTTGGAAGAGGGGAAAACTACTTTGGATAGCATGACTGACGTCGATCCTTCTGTTCATGCTAGCTACTATTGGATATGTTCTCAGTATCATAAATCTCGTCAAGAGTTTGCAGAGTTCTATAAGAGTGCTCTTCTTTATCTGGCATACACTACTGTGGACTCGCTTTCGGATTCATTTAAGCTGGTATGTTGATTGATTTTCTGTGCAATTTTGATCTTTAAAACTAGATAGTGAGTTTCATCGTCATCTTTTTAATTCATATAACTTTCCTTGTGTTGCTGGTTAGTAATCTTTTGCAATTATGCTGTTGATGACCATTTTAATTAATTGGTTTTTCACTATATTTCTTTCTGTTTCGCTGGCTAGTCAGAATATGATTTAATGCACAAGGTTATATTTCTGCATCAGCTATACGGTGGTTAATATTTAATTGGTAAATTAAGATGGTTTTTTGACTTGGATTCATGTAATCCAGTCTGCAGAAAACAATTTATAAATGTGAAGATGTGTGTTATGTAACATAGAGAATTGTGCATTATCTTCACTTGTTAATTTTGACCTCTACCCTAAAAGAAGTTATTAGAGTCAAGCTTAAGTAGATTCACCATCTTGAAGTCTGAAGACTAATTATCTTCTCTGATCATCTTATTATTTGATTAATTTAGGGGAGGGCTTTGTATCATCTTTTCTTTTTCAGCAAGGTATCGAGTTTCTGCAACTGAAAATCACTTCTCTGGCATGGTAGAAAATAGCCGCAGGATTTTATTATCCTTACAGAAGTTTTGCTGGAATTCTGGAACATGAGCAGGAAAGTAGAGAAATTGTTCCGCTAGTATAGAATATAGATGAGTTGAAAAATAGTATTAGTAGTGGTAAAAATAAGTGGGGAGAAGAAGAAGGACCTAGTACTCATTATCAATTGTCCATGAGTGAGATCCTGTCTTAGGATGTCTTAAAGGAAGTTCTAGATTAGACAACAAGTTTTTAGTAAGTTTTAGATTCGTCGGTTCTAGGTTAGTCAACATGTTTTTTCTTTTTTGCCCAGGTTGGCTTACTTCTTTTAGTGAGTTACCACCTAGATTTGTATTGGAGTACCCTTATTAATCCTTAGTATGGTAATCCCGCATCTGTTTTTTTTGCTAACTACTAACTGGTTATCTCATGTTTTTCAGGACTTGGCATTTGATCTATCCCTCGCGGCTTTGTTGGGTGACAACATTTATAACTTTGGGGAATTGCTAGCCCATCCAATTGTAAGTAAAAATTTTTCATTTTTTTTTTAGTTTGTTTCCACCTTGAAATTGTATTATTGCATAATCTAGCTTGAGATCTTAGGGAAATTGTATCCTGTTATTTAAATAGGAAAAATTGTCTATTAGGTTGAAATTAGCAGATTACATTTGGTCAGGCTCAAAAATCGTGATTCTAGATTATCGTTGATATTCTGTTCTTAACAATGACAAGAGTTTACTACCGTGACAAGAATATATTTTTGCTGTAATAGTCATTATGTGTTAACAATAATTTATTTATCATTGAAAATCCTGCTCAAGTTGTCACTGTTGATGAATTTCTTATCGATCTGGTTTATGTAGTTCAGGAGTCATAGTTTGGCTCAGTTTTACCGACTATCATGTAATGCTACATCTTTTTTACATATAATGCTGGTATGATCTCATTAAAAGTGGATGGAACATCTGTCCAACTCCCAATCAAATCAAATGAAGTTAGTTTGAATATGTCAGATAATAAACTAGTTCAGTTTGCAGTTTGGTTGTAGACTTTGGAAATTTGTGCTTGACCGGCCAGTTGAGAAAGAGATGGGTGGAACTGACCTGAACGTTTTTTGTTATTGAAATTAGCTGTGAGTCTGAATTCAAACAAAAGCTAGTACGAGCCAATTTGGTCAATCTAGATTCAGTATTAACCTACTAGCGACCTTTACTGTGGTAGCATATATTAATTTGTATATCTGCTATTGATTTGCTTGTCAAGATTCAGGAAGTTGTGTGTTTATGTAATCATTTTCCTTTAATGCTTTGCAAATGGATTGATTGTGCTTGTTTTTTACGCATATGTGAACTTAAGGATTCCAAATGAATACAGCACATTTAGTGGTAGAGCTTGTATGTTTCTCAACTTTAGTTGTCTGATCTTTAGTTGAAATTCTGTAACTTATGTGCCTATTTACGTTCGTGTTACAGTCTGAAACTAACATGCTATGTTGTTTCTGATCTGTTTATGAAGTAAGTTTTATATGAAATCTATAAATAATGTGCTATATATGCTATGACTTGTGTAAAATCCTTGTTTCAGTTTATGTAACCAAGAAGACAAGCTTGAATATCATAAAAACGTTAGGGTCTGCTCATTTGCATTTTTTGTTTTTGGCATGTTGACTTGTGAAAATAAATAGGAAAAACTGTGATCAGATTTTCTTTGCTTACATTGGGAGAGCTTAAGCCCTTTAAATAGACATTGGAGCTTGTTGGCAATGACTAAAAATATGAGCCATCTGATGGCTAGTTTTTGAAAATTAAGCTCTCTTTTGGATTTCTATGAGAATTCCAAGCAAAGATCCAGGGGGTATCGAAACAATATATAATTTAGTGAAAACACTCCTGGATTAATGCTGTTTTGCACAAGTTGAATCAGGATATGTCTTCCTGAGTTGCCAAATCGGCCCAAGTGGCACTGAGAAGCTTCATTAACCTAACCAGTCGTAATAGGTGTTAGATCCAATGACTTATTCAAACTATTGGCCTTCTTACAATTGTCAAGTTACTTTGCTTGGTATCTTGGCAAATGCCGTGCCTATATTGACTACTGATAACCCAAAATGATTATGTGCACCAATGGGAAATGGGGATTCGATAACAAGGCTCACCTAAAACTAGACTACTGACTTTTTGTAGAGGAGTCTGGAATAGTGTAGTTGCTTGGTGGCTGGTGGCTTGTTACCAAATTAAGTGCATGACCTGATTGCTAAGGACCCAAACTGATTTTCATTCTTTTGCTGTTACCAACATTGTTATTTATGATAACATAATGATATGCATATAGTTCTCATGCCATAGCTCGTAAGCACATCATTCTTTATGAAAGTGGTGGCATTGATTATCACGTGCCCTTTAGTTTCTTTGTCAATAGCAGTCACCTACCTTAATGTCTCTTATATTTGTTTGGAAATACTTTTTGATCTCTTGCACTTGTGTTTTTCAAACTGTAAAGTTGCTTTTTTATGATTGCATCGTTGATACTTGTTTATTCTGTGGATTAATGAGGTTTAGTCTATATTTTTTTTTACGAATCCTTTATGTTCGTTCTGGCTGTATGTTAATGAAACATCACTCTCTTTCTAAATATAATTTTCTAACTTGTTGAATCCAGCAGTATATAGTGGGAAAAAGACTTGCTTGCCATGAGGTACTGTTTTCTCATGTGACTTTTACGGTGATCTTGATTAGCTGTCTGCTAGGTAGCTTATGAATTTATTCAGTAGGTTCATTACTTAATCTACCACTATGTATGGTTAGATTGGCGTTTTGTAGCTGTATCTTTCCTTGTCTGTCTGTGCCTATTGAATGAACTCGAGATCTTTTCTCTTTGGAAGTTACTATTTCATATGACAAAGCCTACTGTTTAATTTTGGTGATATGGAAGTTTCAATTTTCATTATGTCAAGGTTCGATTTTGGGCTGCTGTATGTCATCTCTATTAGTAGGTCTTGAAGGTTATTAACCATGTCTCGAAAATTCAACAAGATAAATGTACTTAAATACAACTGATAAGTAGTATCCAGTGGAGGATGAGAATATGAGATGCAACTTTGTTATAGGATTTTGCAACTAAACATTGGTAAGCAAATAACTTCTGTTCTTCTATAATAGTCACAAGTTCTTTGTTGGGGGGATTTTACCTATGTAAGTTTTTTAGCATGCACTAATTTTGAATTTGATTGTGCCATTTTGAGTACTAAATGCAGAAAATTTTAACTGATATTATCGTGTAGATCAATAGTCTTCTTGGGACTGGAGTGGAGTGGGTTTACCATATCCTTCAGGCGTTTAACACTGGCAACTTAGTTCGCTATCAAGAACTCTGTCGTGTTCACAATGCTGCTTTGAGTGCACAACCCGCTTTGGTACAGAACGAGAGGAAGCTACTTGAAAAAATTAACATTCTCTGTTTGATGGAAATAATCTTCAGGTGAGATATCTATATGGCACAATTTAAGCTGCGTAAACTATTTTATGCACTTTTAAATTTGTATTTTACTTCTCTTGATTATCTTTGGTCTTTACAGTCGACCATCAGAAGACCGGACCATTCCATTGACTGTTATTGCTGATCGGACCAAGCTATCTATTGAAGATGTTGAATATCTCCTGATGAAGAGCCTCTCTGTAAGCTTTCTCTAATTATTTCTGCAGTTACTATTTTTATGCCCTTTAAAACAACTGTTTCCGGTACTATGCAACCATGTTGTGCTTCATGTTAGTTAGTGAAAGCCGGAAGAAGCTGAAGTTGCTCATGGGATCATCTATTGTTCCATTGTTTTAGATGATTTTTGGGCTGATTGCAAATTATGTCCATAAACTTTGGTCTCGATTTCAGTTTTCAACCTTGTCCCTGTAGTTTTATTTGTACTGCTAACTTAGTTCTGCATAACTTCAAGAGAAACAAGATTTTTTCCATAACAAGTAAAGCAACTCCTTTTGGTAGCCCACAATCTAAAAAATGCCATGTAAAAGTTGGGCTGAAATAGAAATAAAGTTTAATCTTGAACGATGAAAATTGGAACAGAGATCAAACTAAATGGCCTTAATCAAATCCCTTAGGATGCAATGAAAATCATGGTCAAACTTCAGGGACTAAACTGGTACAAGTGAAAATTAAAGGATGAAATTGCAACCCGAGTCAAATCTGAAGGAAGAAATTCGTAATTAACTCAAATAGTTTTTGTTTATGGCTTTTGAAGCTTGATGGTAAATCTCAACATATCTTCTTATACAGGTTCATCTCATTGAGGGCATAATTGATCAAGTAGAGGGCACAGTTCACGTGTCATGGGTGCAACCCCGGGTTCTGGGAATACCGCAGATAAAGTCTCTTCGTGATCGGCTGGACAATTGGGTTGGAAAGGTGCACACTGCGTTGCGATCAGTTGAAGCGGAGACCCCCGACCTAGTAGCTTCTTGATGTGCTTGTCCCCTCTTATTTTGTGTTCCTCTCAACACACTCAACGCAGAAAGACTTGATGATGAGAAGGGAAAATTGCTGCAACCCTCCTTTGGGTCGTATTTTCTACTGATTGGAAATATTTATTTTTTTGTGTGCTCAAAGGATGCAGCTCAATGCAGACTGAGGTCTGTATTATTCTAAATTTGTAGACGAGGTTAAAATTTCAATTGTGATAGGCTTAAAATTACGGAACAGGAACACCTAATGTTTTAGGTTGGACGGCAATGGTTTTTTTTTTATTCTAGTTTGAGTTTCATACATTTGGGAAGACCTAATGTTTTAGGTTGGACGGCAATGCCTTTTTTTTTTTTTATTCTAGTTTGAGTTTCATACATTTGATTTGTGGGCCCAAGCGTGTGTTTTTGGACATTTATGCAAAAAAAAAAAAAGTTGCTGCTCGTGTTTTTCGTGCGGGAAGTATTTTTCTTGTTTATGATTGCCTTCATTTTGTTCGCCATCTGCATCTTTTAAGTAATGAGTTCCTCATAACAAGTTTAATTGCTTTCATAAATCTTCTGGTAACCCCCAAAAGTGATAGTTGTTGCTTAGCGAGTAGATACGTGGTCGAGTTTGACGCGTTATTATTGAAAACAACTACATTGGTCGTTGATCGCTCTTGCCACACCAATTCCCTTGTATTTGTTTTAAAAATTTCCGAACAACCGAGATTCTTTTTCATGATTGTATAATTGCTGTTCGCTTATGTTTTGAACTAATCTGTTATTTTTTCATACATCCTTTCTACTAAAATGCTAACTAAGAAATAATTAAATTCACATGGAAAAGCTTAATTATCGTCCTAACTTTAAACCTAACTAAATTCATAATATCCGAACCACAAAATAAAATTTCCTGAAACCTAAAAAAAATTAAAAGACCAGCTTTTTTCCACAAGTTAAAAATAACTAAATTCATAATATCCAAACCACAATAAAATTTCCTGAAACCTAAAAAACTTAAAAGACCAGTTTTTTTCCACAAGTTAAAAAATCAGTCCTTCACGGAAACGAAGCCTACGATAAAAAGAAAGCTAAAAAGAACACTGAATACTAGTTTTAAATTTGAAAATGGTTTCACCGCAGTTTAAGTGAACAAACTGGACCAATAGCAAAGCAGCAAATCCATCAATGCATTACCTAGAAGAGTCGCTGATGAAACAAAAATAAGTGACATAGTTCCGTCTTCAATACAGAAATCATCGGTGGTCGTAGTCTGTTTACTACACACACTCGAGTTCTATGATAACTTAGTGTACATGAGAACAGCACGGGAGAAAATCAAGCCCCAGGACAAGCTAGTGTTTAAGTCTACTCCACTCCGGAGAATCCACTAAACACTTTATTGTGGGGAAGAGAGAACGATATTAAGGCTTGGATTGCATCCCAGACTTTGGTGGTTCATGTCTAGCCACTTGTGGTAACTGCAGATTAAAAAAAAAAAGAAAAAAAAGAAAAAAAAAAAATTACAATTCTATTAGTACTGATGATGACATCCGTATAATGCAGCCCGCGACACACCCTAAACAGGATGTAGTAAAGCTGAAGCTACCATCAAACCATTAGTCCATCCGATAATAAAACTAGAGTTCTATTGAAAAGTGAGAAAGAAGAAAAGAAAAATGAGAAAGCTCCATAAACAACTTCCAAATTGGAGAAGTTACATCAAGATAATATCAGAAGGGTGGCTCTGATGAGTCAAACTGGATACCCAAATGACTTTGCCAAAGAGTGAGGCTTCGGGTACCCCTTGTGCGGCCCCCAAAGTGTCACGGCTGCACTGGCGGTGCCTCAAAAGGTGCGCGAGTGAATCAACCAGAGTGCACCACATGTGATCTCTAGAATTTGCAGCCTTTGAGAGGGACCTCCGAGGGTGTACTTGTAGAAGCACTCCTCCCCAAATTCACGCAAAGACGTGTTAGAAAGGAACACAGTTTGGTCACATAATATGCTACCGTCATGGCATTCTTCTATTTTGGCAAAATTTCATGTGGACATGTAAATTAACAAGCTACTTTCCAACCACATGTCACATCACACGAGAAATAGCTCTCCTATAAAACCATGTTGAACTGATACTGAACAATAGTGACGCACACCAAAATGAGGATCAACATAAATATGAAAAATGGAGCAAACTATACAATGCTGGTCTTGCAAAAGTTTGTAACCAGACAAATAATGGCAGGTAAACTAGAATCCACAAACAAAATGAACAGACATAACTTCTTTAGTCTACCAAAGGAAAAGGACAAGTCACTTATATATATTAGACAAAGAGCACATATAAAACCAGGATGACTCATTAACTATAAAGCACAGAACGGATCGGCTTTTCCAACAACTCGAGCTTTCACAAAACAAAACTTATGTATTTAAAACTATTGGTTACGGTGAAACACAAACTTTTCATAACTATCTTGGAACACGAAGAATGGTAAATAGGAATATTGCACCGACACCAACTGAATTAGTTAAAAATGGCAAACTTTGGCATCAACTTGTTTTAGCGGAATTTAATCATGTTATACTGTTTTAAAAAATATCTCAAATTTCTGCTTCTAAAGAGACCATTGTGGAATACGTCAACGCCAATTCCTAACGTTCGTTTGTAACAATGAATCATTGTTTACGAGAACAGCATACCTTGTGTTGGAGCCTCATTATTGTAGAAATCAACAGTTTGTCCCCAACAATCTGCCTCAACTTTTTAACTAGGTCAATTCTGCTTACCTTTTTTTGCTATCCAAAAAAAAAGGGGCCATAAATAAGAATGTGTCTTAAAGAGCATCAAAAGAAGAAAAACATTTATAATTTAACAAGAGGAAACTTAAAAAACCTTGAATTCTTCATAACAAGTATTAACCAAGTCCATGTCTTGAGGAGACACTTTCGTCGAAATTGCAGCAAACAACATTGAGAAAGGCATCCAAGGTGAGGTAGGAGCTCTACCAAACATGGGAGCTTGAGATTGATTTGTCAACACTGACGAAGGCTGGAAATTCCTTTCCTGATATATGAAAAAAGCAAGTAATAGCAAGAAAAAGGGATTAAACAAACTCATGAATATGGTTTAGATAGGCAATTTTATATACTTGAATTACACAAACAAGAAAATAAATATAAATAGTTTGATATCCTAATAAAAGAGATTTTGGACATCAGTTTATTAGCGTTTCTTTACTTCAAAAATATCCTCATCTCTAAACTAAAATAGATAATTCTAAAAATACAATGAGATATACATGTGCAACTTTGGTAGGTCAGAGATAATAACACAAATCATAACGATCAACATATGCCTAGTTCTTAGGAAGTGTCGGAATTGATAGAAGTTCGATGCTGTGAAATATTAACTGCAGTAATTCATTGGCGTATGGCTCCACAAATGTGACAGGATATAATTATGAATCAGAAGTTGAATTGGTTTCAGTCAGCCTGAGGAAGATATCCGAGTATTCTTAGTCAATTATGTTGATCATTCAATTACATTAAAACAAAAAGTGGATTCTAGTGCTGCACTATTACCAACACCATGCAGATTAAATATCATAAGCAATCAAAATAACAACACACCTGGAAAAGATTATCAGGTGAACTCGAATTTGTGATTGAAGGCAAATCAGAAGTGCTTTCTTCAACAACCAAACATTCTGCAGTAGTACCAAAAATAATAATAATAAATGAAGGTTAAAAATACTTTTAAGAACAAAGATTTGGTATGACAAAGGAACTCCAAAAATCAATGAAGAAATATAATTTATGGAAACCTTTGGGTCTGGAAGGCCCCCTGATGGTCACAACATACTCCGGATAGATGTGAGTGTTCCTATTCATATCCCATATAATATAATGCTTTGGTTTTTGAAGATCATCTACACCACTATCAAAATTTTCACCACTAGGCTCAAACTGTTGAGATCCATGATGGATGAGTTCCACATTCCCCATTATAACTCGACATAACATCATATGGATAACACCATTTTCGTCGACATCAGAATAACTAGCACTGTGAAAGGTAAATAACATTAGTCCTTATTCATAAAACTGATCAAAGGAGAACAGTTCAAAACAATAAAAAGTGACGAACTCCCAGAGAGTGTCAGATGTGACAAAAGTATAATATGTTATCTGGCCTAGCTTCCGGAACAGCTTTCCTGTTCCAAAAAGTAGAAGCTTCTAGCAACCAACCGTTTGAAAATCGAAAAGATCCAGTCATTTACTGTGGGAGGAAGCTGAAATGAGCATTTGAGATCAAAAGCAAAAGATCAAATTTGAAGCTTTTGCTTTCGCCGCAACACTAGGAAGAAATTGGCGGGATATTCAGTAAAAGCAATTAGAGCGTCCTCGAAAGCTCTAACCAAACAGAGCTTTCTCCACAAGCTCCAGCCAAATCAAACAGGTAGATAGTTGAAATAAGACCTTACCATATGTCAGATCGATTTGCTGGTGCAAGATGAGTGCCAATACCAAACATAGGCCCCTTTAAAGGCTTCTTAATTTGCAAGACACCACATGACATCATCTCCTCCACAGCATCCTTACAAGAAGCAAGCCAAGCATAACGGACATTTGCATTCCCGCGACGGTTCTTAGTATGCTCTATCTGCTTCTGTAAAATACTAAATCGCAATTGTCCTAAGTTATCTATCAATGGGGTTCGATAGATACCAACAATATCCTTTGCATTAGCAAATAGGCCCAACCCCTTGAGTAGCATATCTTGCACTGCACAGCTGACACTACGACCACCAAACTGGCCAGTCACCTTCTCGTGACCAGATCTGACGATAGCAACCCTAGAAGGGAAGAAAGAACATGGCTCATTTTCTCCAACCACTTCAACAGCTTCATCATATACCTCCTTGTTTCTTTCGAAATTATCTTCGCTCTTGACCCTGTTGATATTAGAGATGACTTCATCATGAGATTCCGAATTTGATATTCGAGCTGAAGTGATGGATATCACATTTGTCTCAGAACTAATAATATTACCATGACACCCTTTTGTGAAATGTTGATGTACATCTGATGCATAAACTTCAGGATATAATTCAGGAAAGAAACATTTTCCATTTTCGTCAATCCATGCGATTGGCTTCTTGAGACCCGTCTCCAGATCTATGCATATCATGTGCACAAAGTCTAGCAGCAATTGCTGGTCCTGATATGCAGCTTCGGTGATTGCCTTCTTTGATTGGAAATCTCTCTGAACCAAACCGATAATATTCTCTGGAAAATCTTTCCATTCACCATTCTCATTGAACAGCACACGCTGTGGCAGCCCACTTGACAAAAAATTACGATAGCTTTGAATGATATGCCTATCGAAAGAAGGAATGAAATTGGTATTACATTCTATCTTGCTGCCAGACCTGATAGTGATTTGATCTGCAACAGATCGACGTGATCTGCGAGCAACGCTAGCCTCAGTAAAATTTTCGGGAGAGTCCCGCTTCCTCTTCTGATATCCTGTGTTTCTCCCACATTTATCCAATACCTTTTGGTTCGTCACTTCCATATTTATTAACGAAAGCCAACACTAACGACTGATTAATTCTGTTTATCAAGCTTGTCTCTGCGAAGTTTGCTACTTATAGTAACTTAGGGAATCCCAAAACATGTCGTGTCGGCAAAAGACTCAAGTTAGGAAAGACAAGAGACATGGCGGCACTGCAAAAATGAGCACAAATTTAAATATAAGCATTTACACCTACAAATTACCTCATTAAATAAGGAAAAAAGAGAAAACTAATAAAGGCGTCTATAATACATAAAATAAACCCTTGAAGAAAGGGATGAAATGAGTGTGTGCCCACGGGTCACAAGTGCATCGTGCAAGCACATACACACACCCAAACTCGCACACCCACCACATCCCATCCTCCTGCCCATTCGCCACACTCACAAGCATGTGAGAACACACACACACACACACAAAACAATAGACAATGATTTGCAAAACATTTAAAAACTTTGTAATCTATGAAATTGAACAATAAACCATCTAATTTGAAGAACAACGTCAAATACTCGGGCAATTATAAAAACTGCAACTTTGGAACCTTCTTTCAGTAGAAGCATCACTTAACAAGGAGGCAACTTATACATGCAAGATTGCGACAATCTCCTTTTTTTTTTTCTTTTTTTTTTTCTCTCTCTATTATTTCAATTAACAAAAACAGCTATTAACATCATACGACAGAGGATGTATCCAAAAATAAACCTTCAAGCATCATAAACAAAATCAGAAAGTAAAATAACCAGGAATTAACACTAAAAGCAACACGCCCACCCCCCCGCTTCCCCGATCGGTTAAAGATAGAAGAGTAATTTATGTCAGAAACAAAGAATCGGAGGCGGTGTGAACAAAATTCGACCAAAATTAAAAAGAATTCTCCTCCCAGAAACCAATTTACCCGCATCGATCGCTCAAACGACATCATCTAACACTAATCAAACCCCCAATTCCACCCAAATTCAAATTACCTTCAGAGAAAAATAACACCATCAATACAAAACCCTAATTACGATCCCACGAAGAGAAAACAAAGGCTAGATCAACAGATCAAGCTCAAGAACGCGGCAAATTTTATGATCCCAATCAAAACAAGCACCGATCGTAATCGCGACGAAATCCGAGAAGGGATCCAAGCGTATTTGACCAGGATCGAGAGAGAGAGAGAGAGGAGGAGGGCTACGAAGCACGAACCTAGGGTTACTGAGGATCGGATACATCATCTCGCTGAGAAGAGCTCTCTCTCCCTCTACCATCGCCGATCTCTGGGAGTTTCTCTCTTTCACGACGCTTTCGGAGGGCAAGGAGACGAGAGAGACCGGCGAGAGGTGAGAGGGAGAGAGGGCGTGGCGGCGGAGAAAATGCGGGTACAAATAGCAAAGTGACGGTCGACGCTTCTTCCTCACTTTCTCTCTCTTTACTTGCGGCGAAAGCAAATGACGCTACGACGCCGACCTCCAACGAAACCAAATCCGACGGCTATGATTAACTTAATGAAAGACGACAGGGCTGCATCTGACCGTTGCTTATCGCGATATTTCTTTTTGGCGAGTTTTTTTTAGGTGAGGGGTCTGTACTCTGTACGAACTACGAAGTCGTGTATCCACCGTTCAGTTCAGTTTGCCAACGGTGAATCTCTACCGTCCAGCGATCTACGGCGGTGGCATGCGGTGTAATTATGGGAACGCAGGATTGGGGAGTAGGTTTGGTTACGACCATTTCCGGGGGGTTGACTCCATGGAATGGTGTTTCCTGTTTCGTGGTTCTCTCGAAGAAAAATAAATGCTTTTTTAGCAAGTGCTTTTCACATGCGCCCGTCCATGGTTTACACGCTTGCAAACTCTCTCCATATTTATATGCGAGCAATGCTACATGTACACCCCGAAGGGGTGTACATCTTACATCTCCACCTCTTTAATGATGGTGATATTTTTTACGGATCACATCAAGTGACCCCTTATCACACCCCCATCCTTAGATGGGTGGAGGTGTGAGATGTACACCCCTTATGGGTGTACAAGTAGCATTTTCCTTTATATGCATGCTTTTATTTTTATTTTATTTTTTTATATATAAAAAGTTATTCAGTCTCCTATTAATTATTACCGAAAGTTTTTTTATATGGACAGGACGTAGTTTTTTTATATGGACAGGACGTGTTGATTCCACAGCGACGAGCAGTGAAACAAATTTGCTCTTTTATATATATATATATATATATATATATATATATATAAAAGCACAAGTAGCAAAAGTTTTTTTTTATTATTATTAAATTATTTTTAAAAATAATTTTATAAAAAAATAATTTTATATCTGTCACGCGGATACTACGTATGTGCTGAGTAATGAGGTGGGCCTTAAGTTGAACACGGTGAATTAAGATCCACCTCATCGCCCACCCCTTTCGCGTGGTACATATGTGACACTTGTATGACAGATATAAAATTATTTTTATAAATTTAATTTTTATAAAATTATTTTTTAAAATAAAATTTGTGAGTAGATTAAATATAAAATAAACCCTTACAAAAAAAAATGATTTGAGATCTAAAATCTGGACAAGTGGTGGGGCTATTCACGGTTGCCGTGTTTGTAAAGTACGTCTCGCGAATCAAAGGAAAAAGTTATGGTAAATTGAATTTTAAAAAGCAGCACAGATTCGGTTGGAAGAAAACACATCGGTTCCTTTTCGGATGTAGAAACATTTGGAATGCTTTTGCTCACTAAACCCCTTCTTTAATGTGTAGACATGCAATTAGACTAGTTTTGTGCGCAAGGACCGCAAAATTACGCACCTAATTTCCGGGCAGGGCCCAAATATTCCAAACTCCCTGCTTTTAATAGGTTGATTTGAATATTTTATACATTAATTGGAATGGAATTTAGTGTCACCTATCCAATCTCATGGCCAGTAGGATGATGCACACAAAGTCTAATTTATTTAAATGATGTAGTTGTTAAACACATTTATGCAGGCCAGCGACATTTATGTACGGTTACAATCCATAACGCAGGATCAAAAATCTGGGCATATAGCTCGTGTGTGTGGTTCGATTGATTGTTGTGCTTGTACTGTGTGTGTATAGTTCGATTGTTATGCTTTTATAAGTACCAAACAATTAGTGCTGGTAAGTTTTCTACCGTTAGATTTAGTTATTTGATTAATTTTATCTCTTAAATTATACTATTCCACCAACTACCTACTAAATCTAAGAGGCCCACCATCATCCTAACCGCACATTTCTACATCGAAGGATAAAAAATTCACAAGTACAAATAACTTGGTGCTTTTATAAATATAGGAGCTCAAATATATATATATATATATATATATATATAGAGAGAGAGAGAGAGAGAGAGAGAGAGAGAGAGAGAGAAAGAGAGTGTGTGTGTTCGGTTATTATATTTGTATAAATATCAAGTAATTAGTGTTTATAAGTTTTCTACCGTTACATTTAGCTCTTTAATTAATTTTATCTCTCGAATCTTTCTATTCCACTAAACATCCAATCAACCCAAGGACCAACTATCATTCTAACCCCACATATTTTCATTCAATGACTAAAACATATTAGAATCAATAAGTTTGTACGTTTAAAAATATATGAGCTCAATTTTATATATATATATATATATATATATATATATATATATATATATATATATATATATATATATATATATATATATATATATATATATAAAGACAGAGAGAGCTAGACTGTAATATTATCGGTAGCAAACGAATTTTATCGTCACTTATTTGTTTTCGTTGACGGAGCTTCTAGAACAATGATCAACACCGTCAAATACGATTTATATTATAGCTATCTAAAAATTATATTTCATACTTTTTGATATTCTTTTTTTATCTATCAAGTTGATATAAAAATAAATAGATAGAAATAAATATCCTTCGAAAAGTAATGATAGAAATATTTTAAAAAATTTATAACTAAAATTTAATTAATTTAAATATCTTTACACGATTAAACGAGTAAAAGATATTTATCATTAAAATTATAAATTTTGCAACCTTTTGATCATTAGGTCAGTAATTTCGAAAATATTTAAAATTTAATTTCAATATACTTTCAGTTGTCTAGATTGTATTCAACGATATCAATCGTCGATATGAAAGCTCCATCATCAAAAACAAATGGGTGGTAATCAAATGTTGCTGATAGTATTCCAGCTCAACTATATAGAGAGAGTGTGAGAGTCCGACTACTATGATTATACAAGCACCAAACAAATGGTGCTTGCAAGTTTTCTATCGTTAAATCTACCCCTTTGACTAATTTTATCTCTTAGATCATTATATTCCATTAACCACTCACTTAACCCAAAGGGCTCACTATTATTCTAACCACACATCTTTTCATTTGAGGGCTAAAAATCTATAATTAAACACCAATAACTTAATACTTTTAAAAGGGATATATATATATATATATATATATATATATATATATATATATATATATATATATATATATGAGCAATGCTACATGTACACCCCAAAGGGGTGTACATCATACATCTCCACCATTTTAATGGTGGCGATATTTTTTACGGGTCACATCAAGTGACCCATCATCACACCCCCACCCTTAGATGGGTGGGGGTGTGAGATGTACACCCCTTACGGGTGTACACATAGCATTTTCCTATATATATATATATATATATATATATATATATATATATATAGAGTTGGGCTGGAATGCTATTGATAGCACCAACCCAACTTTGCCACCCATTTTGTAGCCATTGGATCGCATTGAGATTCGTGCAAGTCCTTTAATTAAAAAAAAAACTTTTTTACTTTTTACTTTTTCTTTTTACTTTTTCTTTTCTCTTTTTTTCATTAAAGAGCCTACACAGATCTCAATGCGATCCAATGGCTACAAAATGGGTGGCAAAATTGGGTTGGTGCTATCAATAGCATTCCAGCCCAACTCTATATATATATATATATATATATATATATATATATATATATATATATATATATATATATATATATATATATATATATATATATATATATATAAGTCCAACTACTATGTTATTAGTAGCACAAAGCACTTGTGCTACCAAGTTTTCCACAATTAGATTTACCCTTAGATCATATTATTTTCTCAACCACCCACTAAATCCAAGGGATCCACTATCATCCTAACCATACATCTCCTCATCCAAAGATAAAAAATCTAATAATATAAAAGACTTGATGCTAACTGCACATCCCTTCATCCAAAAACCAAAAAATTAATAATACTAAATGTTTGGTACTATTGACAGCATAATAACCGGACTCATATATATATATATATATATATATATATATATATATATATATATATATGAGTCCGACTACTATACTTTTATGAGTAAAATCTCTTCGTACTCATAAATTTTCGGCCCTTTGATGAAGGAATGTGCGGTTAGGATTATAGTGGTCCATGATAATTTATACTATTTTACCAACAACCCACTAAACCCTAGAAAGACCACTGTCATTCTAACCACGCATCCATTCATCCAAGAACAAAAAAGTTATGAGTACAGAATGTTTTATACTCATAAGAGTATAGTAGTCCTACGCTATATATATATATATAAAGAGAGTGAGAGAAAGTGTTTCGATAATAAAATTTTCAAATCAATTATTCATACTGTTAAATATAATTTAGAACATTTAAATTTTTTAAAAATTAAATTATATATATTATGTTTATTGCCACAAAATGTTCCGCGTTATCTGCATGCCATGTTTTATCCTACGTTCAGGAACGAAGCCACAATTATAAAAATTTAAAATTAAAATTAAATTTGTTAAGTATACATAATGCCATTTAGAATACATGTATATCAACAATTATAATTATTAGACATCTATATTTTATAGTTTATAATATTTTTTTTAGGACTATTAGATATCTATCTATACCTTTATATTAATTCTCATGTTTTTAGATGAGTGGCGAATTCTCCATAGTTTGAGATTTTTTTTTTTTACTAGTTGTTTACTCTCTCTTTTATTTCTTACATCACAACCCCTCATCTTCCCAACCTCTTGCTTCTATTAATTCTCATATTTTTAGATGACGTGACACATTCTCTATAGTTTGAGATTTTTTTTTTTTTTTTTTTTTTTTTTTACTTGTTTACTCTCTTTTTTATTTCTTACATCACAAACCCTCATCTTCCCAACCTCTCATCTTTCACGTTTTTTTTTTTTATGAATCTTTCTCCCACCGTGTCCCTCCAATTTCCTTTCTCTCTCTCTCCTCATCTACATGTTCTCTCAACCGTGCTCCTCTCTTGGATCCCTTCCCCTCTCCTCCCTTCCTATTCCAAAATTTGATTTTTTCGAAATATAGGTTTTCTATATTTATCCCTTTTAATTATACTATCAATTTTTTACTTCCTCTTTTGATTCTAAAATTAAATTTTTCTAAATAGGTTTTCTCTAATTGTTCCTTTAATTATTTTTCATCAATTTTAATTTTTCGTTCTAATTTATCTCGGAATTAGATTTTTTATATGGGTTTTCTTTAATTATTTCTTCGATTATTCTATTTTTCTTTCAATTTTAATTTTTTTTCTAATATTTTAATCAAAAAATTAAAAAATTTTATATGTGTTTCTCTAATTGTTCGTTCATATTTGCTCATTGTAAGGTAAATGGTGAATTCTTTTACGTTAACTTGGTTTGTAGTTTGTAATATTCATATTGTATTTTCTTTCTAATTTATCTTTTTCTTTTTCTTTTTTTCTTTGTGAGAAATTACAATCAAATTTGACTAATTTGTTTGATTTCTTTTCATTTTCTTTTTTGTTATAATTATACTGAGAAGGGGCATGCGGAGGCCGCGAGGATCAAAGAGAAATATTGATAGATCTTTGTAAGAGTTTCATTTGTTTTCATTTTGATTTATCCTAATATTTTTTCTTTTGTCACATTGTTTTTTATTTTTGTTGAATTTTCCTTAATTATTTTTTTGATTAATTTATTTTTTTTAATTTTAATTACATTATATTAATCCTCAATAATATCATATAACACTCGCTACAATCGCTATATGTTTCACCCCTTAATTTTCTTCTAGCTGAATAAATTATAAGACGTACGTGTCCTATGATAAATTTGCAATAAATTTTTACATTAAAAAAAGCCATTTAAATATTTTACATCAAATAAATTATACATTATTTTATTTTAAAGTATTAATCTTTCTATTTTTTTTTCTTTGTGAAAAATTACAATCAAATTGGACTAATTTGTTTAACTTTTTGTAACTTTTTTTTTTTTTGTTATACAGAGAAGAAACGTGCGAAGGCCGCGAGAATTAGAAAGAAATACGCATATAGAATTTTTGTATGGGTTTCAATTTTCCTTTGTTCTAGGGTTTGTTTCTTTATTACATTGTTGTTTTTTTTTTGCTGGATTTTATTTAATTGTTCTTTCGATTATTCTATTTTCTTTTCAATTTTATTTTTTTTTCTAATATTTTGATTTCAAGATTAGATTTTTCTACATGTGATTTATTTAATTATTCATTCATATTTGCTCATTGCAGTGTAAATAGCGAGGAGTTTTTTAAAGTTAGAATATGTATTTGATTGTAGTTTGTAATATTCATGTTGTATTTTTTTTTTATTTTTTAAAATTTTTTTCTTTGTGAAAAATTACAATCAAATTTGTTGTTTGATTTTTTTTCATTTTTTTTTTGCTATAATTATGCAGAGAAAAGACATGCAGATGCGCGAGAATTAAAAAGAAGTACTTAGATAAAATTTTTATAAGAGTTTCATTTTTTTTTTTTTTTGATTTGTCTTGGGATTTATTTTTTTATCATATTGTTGTTTATTTTTGCTGTTATGTTTAATACTTAATTAATCAGCATTAAAATATATGGATGGTTTAGAAAAATTTAGTTAGTAATTGTGGCAAATTTTGGCGGCTTATTATTCAAATCATCTATTTTTAATGCTCTTTCAATTGGTATTTATCGAGTACATTATTATAGTCGACGCGTTTGTATATTGTTTCTAATAACAATTCACTGGAATTTGAACTTCACACTAAAATATTTTGTTTTTTATAATTTTTTATCTTTTTTAATTTTATCGTTATTGATTCAAAATATCTATCCGCCGCAACGCACGAATACCTTCACTAGTTTAAATAATATATGCTTAAATTTATAAGTTCTTATATATTTAATATACAAGCATTATGAATGTAATAGAGTATAATGTATGGTGTATCAGGTACATATAATTTTTTTTAAAAAAAATTCTAGTAATACACACTAAAATATTTTTTATATAGATCATTATTATAATATTTATTTAGCTATAATTATTTATTTTTTAAGTCAATAACAATATAAAGATCTAAAATGAATATTTTAAAAGTTGAGAAGGGCTATGCCCTTTCAGTCTACGTATAGTTTCGTCACTGCCTACGTTTTAAGTACTTGTGAATCCACATTAGCTAAGTATGGGATGTAAATTGGTTAGAACGCAAGACCAGTTCTGGAGAGCCAAACACTCCATTTTTTACCACAATAAAGGCACAGTTGGTATAAAATTGACCTAATATATATATATACATATATATATATATATATATATATATATATATATATATATATATACATATATATATATATATATATATATATATATAGAGAGAGAGAGAGAGAGAGAGAGAGAGTAGAGTTACTTTTTTTTAAGGAGAACGATTTAAAATTTGTAGAAATTAAATTTTATAAATTTTAAAAACTATTTACATAGTGATCAAAAGATCACAAGATCGATAATTTTTTTTTTGAGAGAAAGATAGCATGTTGACACTTGCGTTAGGGACAGTCGATAAATTGAAAAATTTTGACGACGTATATGAGCCATTTGCTTGTTTAACAGTATAGAGCAATTCAAACCGTTTAAATTTTTGATATTTTTTTTATACTATTTAAATAATCTTTAATAACTCAGATTATAAAATAAAAAAGTTTAACATCTATTTTCAAAAAATTATTTATTTTTAACGGTTTATTTTTCGACTTTTTAATAAATTTGATAACGAATTTTAAAACTTATAAAATTTAGCATTTAGAAGTATTGAATATTTTAGATCGACTTTAGCAATTTTGATTATTAATTCGGAATCACTATCATTGATAGGAGAGCTTATATGCTGTTAAAAGTATAAGTACATCATATTTATAAATTTTTTATCATTAAATTTGTATTGAAATTTATATTTTTGTAAAGTTAGCTAAAGAAATAAAGATAAAGTAAAAAATAAAAGATACAAATCTCACTACAAACCCAATAATAACAAATTCATAAATATGGATGAGTTTGTACTTTATATATATATATATATATATATATACTTTTTTTTTATCTCATTTTCAAAAGTGTCGGCTAATTTTTGTTATTTATTTTTACTTTGCAAAAGTGTGGGCTACTTTTTTTTTAATCAAAAACAAAAAAAAGAAATTACTTTTATGTTCCCAAATTAGGATTAGCATTGCGCATTCTCGCGTTCACTTTTGTAACATGCATGCACTTGCAGAAACACGTCATGTATGAGGCATTCATTCACACCATATATCATCTACGGTCAGTAACAACTTTCATTTTCTTATATTATATTCCATGTAACACATCAGTCTATAGATTTTTAAAATTTTTTTATTTTGAGATAATTACCTATGTACCCTTGAAATCTGAAGAAATATCTAATTTATCCCTCTTATTTTTTTTCTTTCCAATATACTCTTTATACGTTCCACCGTTATTAAAAATATCCCTATCGTTTTCCTTTGTTAAGTTAACTAGTTGAAAACTATCAGATATACCTATTTTATCCCTATCTATCAAAACTATTGAAAATTTTAAAAGTACATAAGAAAAATTGGTTATGGTAGAAGGGCATATTTGAAAGGGCAAAATGATAATTTCACAAATATAACGGCAGCTCCAAACAGAGTTTAACTTCAGGAGTATTTTAGAAAGAAGTTGGAACGTAAGAAGGGTAGTTTTAATATTAGCCTTCTAAGAGGGGTAAATCTAAAAACAGAGAAATTTTTAAGAGTATATAGAAAATTGCCCCTTTTATTTTTATTGGTTTATTTCTTTTTTTTTTAATTTCAAAAATAGTAAAAAAAGACGGAAAAATGACGATTTTATTTTTCACAGCCAAATAAGCAAAATGTTTATAATAATATATAAGTACTAAAAGAAAAAAAGCCCATAGAGCCCAATATCTTTTAACATTTTGCTATGAACACTTTGCAATTCCAGGGCCAGGGCTTAGCCCACAAATAGAGCCCCAGAAGGTTCTGGGCCTTTTTTTTTTTTTTTTTTTTTTTTTCTGTTTTTTTGGGGCGTTCTAAAAGCTTCGAGCGCACTCCCTCCTCCTTCGTTTCGAACCTCTCCGCCGCAGATGGGGAAGGGGAACGATCTCTGGGACGATTCCGCCCTAGTCGACGCTTTCGATCACGCCATGGCCACCTACAAGGTCGACCTCCTCTTTTTCTTTTTATTTTTTTCTCCATTAGTTTTGAGGATTATTTCGCTTGCCTTGCTTGTTTTGATCTTGGTTTAATCTCATTTTCTTGTTCCAATTTGTAAATAATCGCAATTGATTGATCCGAGTAGGTCGAATGTTTGATCTGGTCGACTTTTTAGGGCGTACACTGTATATGGATTAGCTGAGGAAATGGTGGGATGTTCAGATTTTTGTTTTGTAGTGCTGTGCCAATAATTCGTGTATGTTGTTGTTGTTGTTGTTGTTGTTGTTCCGGTTACTTCGATTTAGATGATTATGTCATGTGAAAATGCTTGGTTTCTCTATTGGACTCAAATCTTATTCTAAATAATCAAATTTCAACAGTTTTTGCCTCTCTTTTTTTTTTTCTTACTAAGAGATATGAACATGAGAGCTACTATTTAGCGGTGCTACTGTTTAAAAGTAGTTGGTGATCTTAAGTTTAGTTGTATTGTTTTATTCTTTCTAAGTAAAAAGAATTAAGAAATTTTGTTTTCTATTATCTTTGCATCATGGCCGATGTGTACTGATCCTCTTTTACTTTTTTCCCTGACTAATGCGCATTTGGAATTTACTATTAATTAACGAAAATATCGTGCTTATTATCAGAAAATGCATAATTGGAACGATCGGAGTAGTTATTTGGAGGAAGAAAAGCAGTCGGACGACCATACCGAAAGCTCCGAGATAATAGCAGAGTAAGTAAAATAGTTAGTACTTGTATCTCTGTTTTATTGAACTTGTTCAGTTGCGCAAAGTAATTATGCATGTACATGTTTGAACATTTTTAAGTGTGTGCAACTTTGCGACATGTGTTGATCTGATCTCATTCAATTGTGTGCATCTTCTTTTCCTGTTATTTCTTGAATTTCATACCTTCTGCTTCGGTAGTAGCCTGCAGCTCATAGTTTTGGCTTATCTTAATCTAATCGACGATGTTATGTGGAGTTATATACCTGTTTGTGTAGTCATGAAAAAGCAATTTGTTAAATGATTTAAGAGATTCATCTTCAGACATGCATTTATGCCTGTGTTAGTTTGCTATCCTTCATGGAAGATTATGAACTTTCAAAATCTTCGCTCTGGTTGTTTGCATGCCAGACATCTCTTTGTGTCGTTGCAACACCCAAGTTCAACTTTGACAATCTCTTCTTGAAGTAATTTTACTTCTGTGGCGCGTGGGGCTATGAACATATTTTTTTAATTTAACTCTAACTTTGTAACTTAAAATTTTCAGTAATGATGGATTTTTTTAATTCCTATGTAATAACTGTTTTTTTGTTTTTTAACTTTACCTTGACTTTTTCTGCATGTTCTTCATCTAAGACGTATAGAGCCAGATGATAACAACAATTACGTATCAAAAAATGCAACAGAGATTTCTTTGCCCAGTTATGAAGATGGAACAGCTATCGATGAACTTCCTATTCAAGAAACTATTCTTCATGATGACTTACAACCCGCTGAGTCTCATACATATTCCTCTGGATTTGTTACTGATGAAAAAGTCGATAACTACTCTAATCAACAAAATGTAGAGTATAATGAGCTTCTTAGACAGTATTATGAACTTGAGGAGAAAAGGCAAAAGGTTCTCCAGCAGCTTCAGCAGGCAAATTACTGGAATTACCAAACCCAAGTTCAATCATCTGCAAGCGAAGCACAGCAACTTCCCATGTATAATTCTTCTGAGTATGGATTACAACCTCCTTGTGCCTTTTGTGCATGCTACTCTCTGTCTGCCCCAGTTATTCCGATTTCTTGTTGTGGCTTGAATTGCTCGTCATTTGGAAGCTGCGGCAATCTATCAGGAAGTGCAATTTCTTCATCTCATGCTCAGAAGTTTCCAGGTTCTGTATTCTCTGCCCGTTTGTTTATATAGTATTGTTTTTGAAGGATGGGATAGATGCGACGGACCTCCCTGAGCTATCATGCTTTTACATATGGCCGCACAAACTTTCAATAGAAAAAGAAAAAAAATGAACAATCTGTCAGGTAAATCACCTACCCATTCAGTCAGTCACATGAAAGTCAACTTGCTCATATGCCTTTATACTTATCTAGGGGCACGAATTTTTATTGTTGGTGACGCTTCCCATGTTAACATTCATTACAGAAAATTAATGGAAATGCAGGTGGGCTTCTAATTAAAACAGACAGATTATGCAGCTAGGGTTTTTTTATTTTCTTATTTTAACTTTTGAAATTTTGGGTATAAATCTGTTAAATCACGATGGTTCAAAGAGTTCGGTGCATTTTTCCCATAAAAGATTTACCATGCTTTCTAAAGGATTTTAAACTCGGAAATTAAGATGTTTCTGACTACTTTATCACATCTCAGGTGCTCTGTTTTGTGCTCATGACGGTATAGTCCCTCATGGCACATCATGCAAATTGGATCCGGCAAAGCAATCTACTGATGGAGATGACACATTTTTTAAAGCTGGGTTGATGGCTGCTGAAAGTGCAGTGAATTCCATGAAAACCAAAATATCTGCACAACCTATTTCATTTGAAGGTACGCTATATTTACAACAAAATTAATAATAATCTGTAAATGCCTCATGGTGGGTTTCGATGAGTAGCGCTCATCACATAGATGGAAATTATCCTGCTAATCTGACGTTCAAATTAGATAAACATATGAAGTTGGTGTCGACATCTTTGTTAGATAGGAAATTGCAAGATTTCTCGTTATATACATTATCACAATAATATTTTAATTCTATTTTCAGAATTTTTAAGATTAGAGTGGCATGCAAATAAACCTTGCATGCCCCCATAAGCGGTACATATTGAATCTAATTACCTTCCTATGTATTTTACTGCCCTTGTAACAATGAGGACTCCTTCCTCAGTATAGACCAGCAATCAAACATTAGCAATTGAAACATGTGAACTGAATCACTTTTCTATATGATTTTGTAAAGATGCTATTTGTTTGCTCATCTTTCTCTTGATTCTTCTGTTGCATTTATGTGAATTCAAGTCATCTGAAGCCATAGCAGCATCACTTTCTGCTATATTAATTAGTTATGGCCATTTCTCTTGTTTCTTCTCTAGTTTTTGTTGTTGCAAACATCATATCTATGTAGAAAATCTACTGCAAGAGGGGGCAAAATTGAATTATACTTTTGTGAACACAGGAAAGAACGGAAAGGAGAAAGAAGAAAGCACCAGCAAACATGAATCCATGGGTTCACAAGGCATAAACTTGGAAACTGATCTTGCTGTTGTTTTAAATGCTTGGTATTCAGCAGGGTTCCATACTGGCAGGCAAGTTTCAATCTTATTAATAGCTAAAATTTGTTGATGTATTGTGTTTGCCGGAATTAGCACCATGAACTCCCTGCGGAGTGCATCGTTTAATCCTTTGCCCCAATTCCCTGAGGAGGGATTGAGACATACTCCGATGGAGCTGCGATCATGCCATGCGTGATAACCACGTTCTTGGGTGTTTCCGGCCGAGGACCATGCTTGTTAGGGGCACAATGCTTTAAATTTGAAGTTGTGAAAATTTAGCGGCAAGTTCAACGGCAAAAGTGCAAATTTTACTTTGTTGTTCTCTCTCTTTTTTAAAAATTTGTGGACAAAGTATCACAACAAGTCAATCTGTTTTGCAGGTACCTGCTGGAGCAGTCATGGAAAGCTTCTCACAAATAGCCCAGCTCAGATATCTGATTTGTAATCATGGAAATTTCAAATAGCAGTGCTGATGATAGCAGTACAATGAATCCCAGCCGTTTGTATTTCGAAAGATGTTTACATGTTACGGACTTGAAGATTTAAGTAGGAATTTCACATGTAGTGATTTTGGTTGCTGTTACTTTGAACTCAGGTTGATGATCCTACTTGCTGTAAATTTTGTTGGATCACAGCGCACAACACCTTAAATAGGGCGCTGCTATGATTTTGTCTCTTTATTTTAGCCGTTCATTGTTGTTGCCTGCTTTTTGCTCCAAATCAGCACACTCCCTGCGCAGCCACGTGGCACCTTACATATTACCCCTCTCTCTCTCTCTCTCTCTCGCTCTATATATTCGGAAGGCGACTTGGATGGCCGAGGGCACGCACTGACCTGGTACCTGGATTCAGCCGTCGAAAGACCATTCCCGCGGCGACCATGCCGGGATCATACAGGTAAAATAAAAGAGTACTCATCTCTCTACTGTACGTAGTTTGATATTTAAATAACCGCCGTAACGAATTAAACAGGAATCTCGCTCGCACCCAACTAATAATTAAGAATCTAATTAACTCTATTTTCTTAATAGTATATATGTAATGTAATTACCATAATAAATACAACTGAGGCGCTCTATATAAAATGATTAGGAATTGATCGATCGAGCTCTATATTTTGTTTTTGTTGCAGGGTACCTCTCCTCCCCTCTTAGGTGATGGTGAAGCCTACGAGCGACCTGCAGATGAACGGCGGGGGCGAGGGCGACGAGAAGGCAATGATCGAGTTCAAGGAGGATGTGGACGTCCGGCTGCCGATCCTGGTGTACGTGTCCGGCGAGAAGCGGCCCGGCTACGACCACAACAAGAAGGCGGGGGCGATGAACGCGCTGGTCCGCGCGTCCGGCGTCATGTCCAACGGGGCCTTCATCGTCAACCTGGACTGCGACCACTACGTGTACAACTCCAAGGCATTCCCCGCGCGAGGGCATGTGCTTCATGATGGACCGCATCGGCTACGTCCCAGTTTCCGCAGCGATTCGAGGGGATCGACCCCTCCGACCGCTACGCCAACCACAACACCGACTTCTTTGACGTCCTCCAAGGCCCCGTCTACGTGGGAACCGGCTGCCTCTTTCGCCGCATCGCCCTTTACGGCTTCGACCCTCCCCGCGCCAAAGAATACTACTACTACTCTACTAAAAAGCGCACCATGAACCTGGTCGGCGGCCTCCTCGCGGCCTTTCCTAGAAAGTTCGGGGACTCGAGCTTCCTCATCGACTCGATCCCGGTGGCAGAGTTCCAAGGCCGGCCTCTCGCCGACCACCCCTCCGTGAAGAACGGAGTGGGGGCGTCCACATCAGACGGAGTGGGGGCGCCGGTCGGTTGGATCTACGGGTCGGTGACGGAGGACGTGGTCACCGGGTACCGGATGCACCACAGGGGTTGGAGGTCGGTGTACTGCGTGACCCCGGGCCGCGACGCGTTCCGCGGGACGGCGCCCATCAACCTGACCGACCACCGGCTCCACTAGGTGCTCCTGTGGGCCACGGGCTCCGTCGAGATCTTCTTCTCGCGGAACAACGCGGTCTTCGTGCGGCCCAGGATGAAGGTGCTGCAGCGGATCGCGTACCTCAACGTCGGCATCTACCCCTTCACCTCCGTGTTCCTCATCGCCTACTGCTTCCTCCCGGCCCTCTCCCTCTTCTCGGGGCAGTTCATCGTGCAGAAGCTCAACGTCACCTTCCTCGCCTACCTCCTCGTCATCACCGTGACGCTCTTCCTCCTCGCCGCGCTCGAGATCAGGTGGGCGGGGATCGGGCTCGAGGAGTGGTGGCGGAACGAGCAGTTCTGACTCATCGGGGTCACGAGCGCGCACCTCGCGGCGGTGCTGCAGGGGCTGCTGAAGATCGTGGCCGGAATGGAGATCTCGTTCACGCTGACCTCCAAGTCGGCCGGCGAGGAGGGGGACGACGAGTTCGCCGACCTGCACGCGGTGAAGTGGACGTCGCTGACGCTGATGATACCGCCGATTACGATCATAATAGTGAATGTGATGGCGATCGCGGTGGGGGTGAGCCGCACGCTGAACAGCGTGATCCCGCAGTGGAGCAAGCTGCTGAGCGGGGTGTTCTTCAGCTTCTGGGTGCTGGCGCACCTCTACCCATTCGCCAATGGTCTGATGGGGTGGAGGGGGAGGATGCCCACCGTCGTCTACGTCTGGTCCGGCCTCATCGTCGTCTCCATCTCGCTGTTGAATTATACATTCTTTAATTAATGGTATGTTAGCCGTGGGGGATAAGCTATCAGGGTTGGTTCATTGCTTGGATTAGCTACGTTGCATGATATTTTTGCGCTAATTGGGTAGTGTTCAACTTCGGACAAGGGGATTGGAGTTGAGTTTCCTTTCTCGAGTACTCTAGAGGGCTATCCTACCTGCCATCTTTTGGCGTCTCAAGGCTCGGAGCTTTCCAAGGTTTCCTGCGGCTCGGCTTCGCCAACGAAGACCCAGCTTCTCTGTAATGGGTTTCCCCCCTCTCAATTAGGATCCCAAGGAAATCTGTGCAACAACAATTACCTTTGTGTCTTTCTTCGGAGAATCGCGCTTTCTAATTTATCTTATTTGGTTTATCATCTGCTACCTACCGGCTGAGCCATGAGCTTCAATCCTTTTCGAGTTTCGGCTCTAATTATGTTTAGACTCTTGTTCTGGCTAATTAAGTTTTGCCTTTTGTTCTGGCATCAATCCAGACGGCTTAGTCGAATCTGATTTTGGGTATGGTCTGATTGGAATTGATGTTTTCTTGATATCTGTCTTGCTCCGAATGAAACATGAGCAACAACGACTACCAGTGGAGTCAATCTTCGCTACAATTACGTCTTTAAGCTTTGCTTCTTTGTTTATCACCTGCTGCTAACCGTATGAGGCATAAGGCTCGGGTCTAGATTCTAATCCCCGTGACTGCGAGTGCTTGAATCCCCCATCAGGCCCCTTTGACCGCTCTACTCATAGGCTTAGTTTTTTTTATCTGTTTGCTTATTGGAATTTTACTCGCACACTACTAGCGGTTCTTTCCCTTTTGTCAGTTTGGACGATGGGCCTACATCTTGTACTTCTTGTTGAACTTGGTCTTTTTTTTTTTAAATCCTTTTCCTGTACCTCTTCAAATAGGGGGTATATCCCTGTTTAATAAAAAAAAAAAAAAAAAAAAAAAAATTAATGGTATGTTGTTAATCAGAAGAAGAGAAAAAAAAGAAAGCTGATTTAAGTACATGAAGCATCACATTCCAAGACATTAATATCGAGTACAAATGCTTTCTCTAATATCAATTCACAAGTTTAATTGCGGAAAACAAACACGATTACATTAGCTATAAAAATCTTTACGGATCATAGAGGTAAAACATGAATGCACGAAGCATGTGAGAAATCAACAACATATAAACTCTAATGCCACGATAAGCAGTTACCTCTGCTGATACATAAACCCAGATCTGACCTGAATGAAGCACCAAAATTTTTTCTTTACCGTTGCTTTTCCTTTCCTTGTTATTTACAATCTATTCATAATCCAGACAGGTAGGAAATAATGCTGACCCAACAATTAACAAATTGTCAAGCGAATCCAGCAATATACTCATTTTGCTGAAACTCCTTTTTTTCTAGTAAGCACACCAAAATTACCCATAAACAACTTTGCAGTGCATTCTGTGAAAGTGTAGGCCACCTTATCACTCAGATTCTGTTATCAGTACAGACTATAAAGCATGCCGAAAAACATAGTATATCACAGACTCGCTGCAGTCCAAGCATCAGGCAAATGTGGGTGACAAGCAATCATCAATTACTTCCAACAGGGTAGGGCTTTCCAATGCTGCTGCGACCCGTTCTTTGTCATTCAATTGCTTATTCACTGCATTAGGCAGGGAAAGTACCAAACCTTCAGCAATCTAGTGTTTTACCAAAAATAGAAACAGAGAGGGGGTCGGTACTGAAGAAATTAATAAGAAATGAGAGCGTACCAGTTGCTTCAGTTGCATGGGTTCCAGGTGCGATTCTTATATCCACCTACACAAATATGCAGAGAAGATTTAATTCAAGGATGCTAGAATCCGAATGAATTGCGTAGAACAAATAACTTGTCAAACACGACCAAAAGCTGGAGACCGCCTAACATCACAAAGAGTAGCATTTGGATAACATAAGCTGGAAATTGCAAGTTGTTTTTTAAATGCGTACTTTATTGCATGCTTGTTTTGACCGATCATGGTGAAAAGTGCACAAGAATTCAAAATCAAACAACAAAAGCCGAAAGAGCCTTTAGTTCTAACTACTTGGAGTGCATGGACCCTAAGATTTCAGGTGCTATCATGTCAACTATTTCTTACCATTCACTCTGTAGTTCTACTCTTTTCTTCCCTTGAATAGCACCTTCTACTTAAACAGTAGATATATGGGGAGAAAAAACCTTGGCAAATGCCAGGCACAATGAAAGAAGATCTTTGATTGTCTACAGAAATTTATTTTTGAGAAAATCCACACAATGCAACTGGGGGGTGGGGGGGGACACATTCAAAAAAGACCTGTTAACAGAGGTGCTTTAAGGAGAATAGCATTTACCACCGCCACCAGACAGCATACCTTATAACGAGACGGAAGACTGCGTATGAGTTTTACACGTAGGCAAAGCCCAATAATAGTTGCCATACTGCAATGCTCCACTGTCGGAGTAAAAGTAACCCTGTATCAAGCAAGTAGCTCTTGAGTTAACTACGGAAGTCCAAAAATTCAAGATAAAAGAAAAGTGTCGACCAGGTTCTGAAATAATTATGTGTACCTAACATGACTCTTCTCATCGTTCACTTCAATGGAATCCTCAGTGACCACATTCAACTGCTCCAAAGAGTATGGGTGTTCTGGATCCTTTATATCTCTAATATGATTTACGAAATATTAAGGAATTTAACATGTGCAGTTACAGATAAGCAATAGGCCGCCTTCATAAATGATCTAGGTATTACAAGAATCGCTTAAAAGGAGAATAATGTTATTCAACAAACAGAGCGAAAAGAAAGAGAGAGAGAAATTCAAATGAACAGGACTCCATATCATCAAGCCACGTTGCAAAATTTGAGTTTATTTTTATGAAATCTGTTCAAACTTATCAATCTAAGGACCAATTTCCAAACCAAGTATACAATTCTTGGAACTTCCATATAATACCTCTCAGATAAAGAAACCAATATTTTGCATATATCATACACTACACAGAATAGACTTAGTAGACTTAGAAGTTCACAGAGGGAAAGGTTATACTAAATTTCCTAACTGCTTTTCAATGGAAAGATAAAAAAAAAGCGGGGGTAAAATGTGTTTAGTTGTTTCATATCACAGCATACGGAGCAGAAATTAATAAGCCAATATACACAACAACACTCCTAATTCACCGAAGATCTTAGAAGACCCTTCTGAAACCTTGTTCAACAAAATATGATAGATCATAGATAAAAATTTTGCGATCAAAGGATATCAAAAATTTCTTGCCGATCAATGGGCTCTTGTGCATATTCATCTATAACTGCCGGCAGTTTATGAACCCGTCTCGCTTTCTTCTCATATACCACAGGGTTAGCATTTATCAACTCCGCAACCATTTTCACCATAACAGGAGCAACAAAATATAATAACCTTCACTAGTGTTGCTCGATATCAATTCCTGCCGAGAAATTACGAAAAGGAAAACTGAGAGTAACAACAGGTAGCACAAAATGTTTTCTACTCTTGATCAGTTTCTACTCGGAAGAAAATTAGAACAAGGTACGCGAGTTGGTACAGTTAAATCAGAAAACAAGATAATTATCTTCAACTAAAATTTAGATCATGAGATCTTTGACCATACACAGCTTAATTTCACAGGCTAAAAACAAGAGAACCCTAAATAAAAAGGGTTACAGCGCTTAACCTGATACTAATTCTCATAGTTAGGTGCCGAATCTGACGAGAATAAATATAAATCTACATGGTAACAAGAGCGAAAATATATGATAAATAATTGATGCTTGATAATAGATAGGAAAACAAACCTGTTCTCCTTTTCGTGATTCGAAAGTAAGAGACAACTAAAGTAAAATCCAAGAACTAATTGATTGTTCTATTTCTCAGAATCACAAGAATGTGAAATTTTGAAGAAAAAAGGAATTCGATCCCCACGAGAACCCTAAAAGGAAAGGATTATGAGGGATAAAAGAGGAGAAGAGGGGAGAGTACCTTTCGAAACCCTAGGTGAGGCGAGAGATGAGATAAGCGGCACCGTAATGGCTATTTATAGAGATTTGCTACGAGAGGGATGGGGAGAGAGAAGATGACGATCGAAAAGAGGGAAACTCCAATTTGCGAAAGAACATCTCCGACGACTTTGGCACCGCCTTAACTAACTCCGTCCCCGGTTCATCTGAGAAACCAAAAACCCGAACCAATTTTACAAAAAAAAAAAAAAAAAAAAAAAAAAAAAAAAAAAAAAAAAAAAACCGAACCGATCTGGCCAATAATAATAGGTCGGTTGCACGATCGATTTGTCGGGTCATTTATTATAATCAAGCCCGATTGTCCCCCCCCCCCCCCCCCCCCCCTCTCTCTCTCTCTCTCTACATATATATATATATATATATATAATAAATAATAAATAAAATAGTCTTACGTTAAAGATCTTTTCTATTAATATTTTGATTGTTGGAATCAAATTCCGTAATTGAATTTAGGCTTATTTTATGCTTGTGGCTCTAGCGTCCGGTTGGCGATTCAGAATAGGTTTAACTTTTTCTTTAGAAAAATGCTAGATGTACACCCCAAATGGGGTGTACATCTTACACCCACCCCATCCTAGGGGTGGGTGAATTCCACTCGTCACATCGAGTGACGAGTGGATGAATACCCACCCTAGGATGGGTGGGTGTAAGATGTACACCCCCTTTGGGGGTGTACATGTAGCATTGCTCTTTTCTTTATATATATATATATATATATAATAATAATAATAATAATAAAAAATTCTGAGAAATTATGTATATAAATTGAGTAGTGCTAGGTGTACACCCCCAAATGGGGTGTACATTCTACACCCACCCATCCTAGGGTGGATATTCATCCACTCGTCATTCGATGTGACGAGTGAAATTCACCCACCCCTAGAATGGGGTGGGTGTAAGATGTACACCCCATTTAGGAGTGTACATCTAGCATTTTCCATATAAATTATGTCGTTTACAATACAAGCAATAATAGAATCGAGTATAGAATTCGATTCAAAATTCACTTTTGCGGCTTTTATGTCCTAGTCAATTGTGAATCATCTTAGATTTTAGTTGTTTGAATAGAACAATAATAGTTCTACAACGAAAATATTCATTATAATTTTACTTCTCAATTTGGGCGAATTCTAATAAGTAGGATCACAATCCTTAAATCAAGAGTTATAATCCTACCGCTCTTTTTTTTCGGAGCCAAGTGAATCATTTTAGATTTCTCGCTTGAATATGAATAGAGTCTGACCACAAACCTTGTGGAAGTCAAGTGAAAATGATTATAATTTTCTAGGATGAATAGTTATATTAATAGAGGATCAAAATTTGGATTATCCTTTTTAGGATTACACGCGATTTTGGATTAGTTACGATCATTCTTAGCCATGCTAATTCCTATTGGGAATTAGGAAGCCTCTAATAAAATCAACAGACTACTAGGCAAACCTAATGGTTACTCTCTAATATTTTGAGTAATTAATTATTATTATTATTAAATTAATAATAGTTGATTAGGACTAATTAATTAGGAGTACCATTAATTAGGCAAATATTGATTTTTGAAGAGCAATCGAACCCTACAAGGGGATTCAACTTTTATCATGTTTTGGACCAAAAAGATCTAAATATAGCGAGTTGATTTTGATTGAGTGCCAACAAAAGGAGACTCCCTTTAAGTTCATCAATTCTCAAACGGCAACATATATTGAATCGAAATGTTCATATTAGTTCATATCTTGAGTACTCAAGATTACAAATAAATACAACCAATTAAAAGATAAATAGTGCTATGAGTACATCCCTGTTAGAGGTGTACAGAATGTACACCTCTTAATGGAGTGTACAGATATTATTTTTTTTTAATGATATTTTCAAGAACATATCAAATGATAAAAGAAAAAGCCCTTTCAAACGGAAGCTGCAGCCAATTTGGCTCTCAAATCTTTCCGTAGTATTTTTCCGGAAGGAGACTTTGGGATGGCGTGGATGAAGTAGACCTTGTGTAATCTCTTGTAAAACACCACCTGAAAAACAAAAACAAATATGTTTAGTTTGCACTAGCATGAGCTATATATATATATATATATATATATATATATATATATATATATATATATATATATATATATATATATATATATATATATATATATATATATATATATATGACAAAAAAAAATAACTATTGAAGTAGATCTCTTTAATGGTTATAAGATGAAATAGGAGACATGCAATACTCCAGTAACTCCACCTGCTTAGAAATGAACTCTTTAATGGTTTCTTCGGTGAGATCTGCGTCGTTGGCTCGAACGACGAAGGCGACCGGAAGTTCCCCAGCAACTTCATCCTTTTGCCTAGGCGTATAATATAATATTTGCAACAATTTAGTTAGCACAATTATTATTTCATACATTGTTTTCCAAACTAAAGAATATTACCAAAAATTCCGTATAAATTATAAGAGATTATAAGAACTTACGGGACTACAGCGGCGTCGGCAATGGAAGGATGGCTTATCAGTAGAGCCTCAAGCTCGGCCGGCGGAACCTGCACGAATGCATGTGAAAATTTTAAAAATGTTGATTTTGTTATATATTTTGAGTAATTTTTGTGATCTTAAGATGTTTTGAAATTGGGCTCGATGTAGCCAATTTTTTATACATTGGGTTCGATGTATAATTAATTTACCTGAAACCCCTTGAATTTGATGAGCTCTTTGACACGGTCCACTATGAAAACCTCTTCGTCGTCATCTACGTAGCCAATGTCCCCTGTGTGTAGCCAACCCTCCACGTCTACGGTTGCTGACGTGGCATCCGGATCATTTAAATACCCTGTATATTTAATTTAGTATTTAAATGAAATTATTTACTTCCCAAATATATGTCTTACATGTGAAACACACGATAACATTACAAATTATATGGGCCCACCTTTCATGATCTGAGGCCCGCGGATGCAAATTTCGCCGGGCTGATTGCGGCCCAACGAGAAGCCCGTCTCGGGGTCGACGACTTTGAGCTCGGCGTTTCGGACCACCGTGCCGCACGATCCTGACTTGGCCCGACTGGGCTGCTTTGCGAACGCGGGACACATCGAAAGCACCGGCCCGGCCTCTGTCATTCCGTAGCCCTACAAATATATTTGTATGTTATTTAAATTGGGAATTTTTTTTTATAGGCTTAACTGTGGTAATGTTCAAAGTAATAAATTACAAAACAACAGAGTCAGTGTTCAGTAATAACATTTGTTTGATTCCATAACTTTGGCCTAACTGCGTGGGTTGGTATGGTACTACACGAGTGTTTTAGTTGTATGGCTCCAGTATTGAATTCATTTTTATCTAAAGTTAATGTCAAAGAAATTAAAAATTTTATGGCTAAAACTCTTCTAAAAGACAACCTAATTAGTCATGTGCCTACACAAATATTAGTCCTAGTTTAGTGTAATTAATTAGTAGCTATATAAAATTGGTGGATCATTATTCATCACGTCCGTTCATTCAATATAGCTATACTACTCCGATCAGCCTAGCAATCGCTGTATAAATTAGTTAGTTTTAGAATGTAATTACGGAGGTTAGGTGATTATGATGATGATATAAATGATACGACACAATCAATAGATGTGTACCTTAACAATTAATAAGATAATAAATCAATATAGCTATACGACTCACCTGGCCGAAGACTGCTTGGGGTACTCTGCTCTGGAGCGCCGCCTCGAGCTCCCTTCCAAGCGGCGCCGCACCCGACAACACAATCCGAATAGAGCTCAAATCGTAATTCTCCACCGCCGGGTTCTTCGCCAGCGCCAGCACCAGCGGCGGCACCACCGCCGCCACCGTCACCCGGTGCCGCTCGATCCCCTGCAGCATCGCCCCGATCTCGAACTTGGGCATTATCATCACCGCCGCCCCCGCCCTCAGCGAGCACAGCAACACCGAGTTCAAAGAAAATATGTGGAACAAGGGCAGCACGCACAGCACCACGTCGTCTCTCCGCAGCCAGAGGTTGGGATTCTCGCCGTCCACTTGCTGCGCCACGCTCGAGTTCAGGCTCCTGTGCGTTAGCACTACCCCTTTGGGCAATCCAGTTGTTCCCGACGAGAACGGGAGTGCCACGGGGTCGTCGGGATCGATCGCAGCTGCCGACAACTTGTCCGGCGCTGCAGACACTTCCGCGAAGCTGAAGCAGCCCTCCGGGGGGCCATCAATGGTGATCACCTGTTAGACATGGCAATAGACCGGTTGCTAAGCTAAATACGACATCAAAACACAAAGTCCTGAGAATCCGAGTGAACCTAGCTAGTTTTAATGGTCGTGTTTGAAAACAGTATCGAATATGAAAATGATATTGAAATGTCGTTCTCTAGAGCAAACTTCACCTTCAGATCGTCGCCGATCTTGGGGAACAAGCTCTCGTCGCGGAGCTTGTCGACGTTGGCAGATTGGGTGATGATGACTTTAGCCTTTGATGCTTTGAATTGCTTGTGGATCTCGGCGGCGGTGCAGAAGGGGTTGGCGGCGGTGGTCATGGCGCCGAGGAAGGAGGCGGCCATGAAGGTGAAGACGAATTCGGGGGAGTTGTGGAGGAGGATCATGACGCAGTCGCCGCGGCCGACGCCGAAGAGGCCGGAGAGGCCCGCGGCGGTGCGGCGGCACGTGAGGTGGGTCTCGGCGAAGGTGTAGGTCTTGCCGGTGGGGGAGTAGATCAGGCATGGGGCGTCGGGGAATTGGGACGCCTTCTCGAAGCAGTAGGTGTGGAGGGGGAGGTGGTTCGGGATCGCGATGTCGGGGAGCTTCGATCGGAATATGATGGGTTCCGATGGCGGTGGCGGAGACGGTGCTGCAGTTGCAGTTTCAGGGGCGTGGATTTGGGGGGAGGTTTCAGGGGAAGCGAGAGAGATCATGGTGACTGGCGAGGAATTAACAAGGGAGTTGGGGAGAGGGAGTAGAAGAGAACAGGGGGAGGAGCAGGGAATGCAAAACGTGGTGGGTGAATCCTAAGGAAAAACGCTTGTATATATATATACGTACGTAGCAAGTTGAACTAATCAAATTAATAAACAATGCCAACCTCACAACTCAGCAGTGTAGTGATAGTTATATTGCAACTTGAATGATTAAACAAATGGGGCTTCAATCGATCTCCAATAGAGCACAGAGAGAAATGAGGTAGGTGAGGGGAAAGAGAGGCGGCTGGAATTAATATTGAAATAGAGAGAGGAGGGGTAGGTAGGGAATGTGTCGAGAGTTGTGTGTGTGTGTGTGTTTGTGTGTGTGCGCGCGCGCGCGCGCGCGTGCGGAGGAGAGGAGAGCACAGCACACCAACCTCACCTTCAAGAAAACTTGTCCTTTTTCTCTTCTTTCCATCTCAGCTGCACCTACCTACCTCCAATTTTTTCCAATTGAAATTGAGGCCCTGCCAATATTTGAATTAAATTGTTCCTGTCTGCATATTAAAATTTTCTATAATAATAATAATAATTTTTATTAAAAAAAATAAAAAATAATTATTGGAAGATGGTGTCTCAGATTTATGTTATTTAGAGAGAAGTTGATTAATGAGATCACAAGTAGAATCATATTAGAAATAAATTCATAATAATGGCATCAGCTGCTACGGTCTTTTTCATAAATCAAAATCCATAACTTTCGAAATGGTTGTAATATTGCGAATCCTAATTCTAATTATTGTATGGATTTGTCATGAACGCTGTAGGAAGTTGGAATTTATTAGGTCGCTTCAACTTAATTTAGATTTAGTCGTAAACAAAGTTTGAGTTGGTACTCACGGTCTATATGTCTCCAACAACTCGATGCGTTCGATCTTCGGCTTTGTCAATCGCCTCCAAATGTTTGTGCTCCAGGGTGGATGAGGTGCATGACTAGAGCATCAGAAATCCGGAGAAACAAATACGCTTTCAATTCGCTTTCAACAAATACGCTTTCAATTCGTTTTTTTTTTTTTTTTTTTTTCTCGGGGGGTCGAGATCTAGTTGTTTCATCTTGTTGCTAAGTTCATCCACAGGTTGAATGAAGTGGTAGCATGCTATCTTGTTCTAAAAAAAAACAAATACGAGGGAGAGATTTGAGACGGGCCATGATTGGGGGAGAGTGGAATAGTCACAGTTGTGGGCCTTGTGGTCTTGGGTGGTCCAGTCCATTTCATTTCATTTCATTTCACACACGACTTATTAATTGCATTGAATCAGAACCAGATTGCCTACATTTTTTGAGATTTAAGACGCGATGCGATCTAAATAAAGAGTCTTTGTCCGGTAATCCGCACTTGCCCGTAATTTTTTATAGGGAGCATCTTTTTGGAAATCATACACCGTAGTACACTAGTATATATATATATATATACATACATAAAAGGAGTATCAAATCCTGTATATATACGAGCGCGTGTCTCCGTTCTTGGGTACGATTTGATCACTTACCGTCCATTCACAGGCTTCTGTACCAACGAACGGATTCGATCAACAAACACCACCCCTCTTCAATTCCCGGTCCGGTCGACTGCTGTACCGTTTCTACCCGGACCGAACCGGACCGGCGCAACGCGACAAAATATTTGTTGGGGTTTTAAGATCTCGCACTCTTCTTTTCTTTCCCAGAAGGTTGTGAAATCCGTCTCGGCAATACGAAGCATCTATGGAAGTGTGAGTTCTTGTACAAATTTTCACCTCATTTTTACTCGATTTTAATCTCTTTTTTTTTTCTTTTTTTTTTTGGATCTTTGATCTCTCTTCTTGCAGAGTTGCTTCGTCTCCGGGAAAGGTTTTGATCACCGGGGGATACCTCGTATTGGAGAGGCCGAACGCGGGGATCGTTCTCAGCACCAACGCGAGATTTTACGCGATCGTGAAGCCGATCTACGATGAGGTCAAGCCCGAGAGTTGGGCGTGGGTGAGCCTCTTCCCAGTTTTGTGTCTTCTCCGATTTGTTCATGGATTCATACATGTTTTGTCTTTGTTTCTTGAATTGTTCATATTTGAATGCTAAGTTGTAGTTCTTGTTACAATTTGTTCATATCCTGAGTTGTTAAGGGTAAAAATTGGTGATCTTGAAGCTGTCGATGGATACGCTCTTAAAGGTTTTTCTTTGTTGTTCTGTTAATCCTGCATTGGTTTAAGTAATGCAGATTAATATGCACGTCAATTGGAGGAATCTGCGTTGTAAACCATCTTTAGGGTTGTGGAGATGTGGGGAAACTTCTATTTCTGCTAAAAAAATAAATAAAAAGGAAGATATAATGACATTTCTTCTTGTTATCTCTATTTGGTAAGAATCTTTCAGAGGGTGAGTTTTTGAACCTGGGATTTCGTCAAATGGATTTGTTGAATGTATTGCTATACTCAATTATCCACTTGTGGCTAAAAGTCATGCAAATGATGAATTCAGCGCAAGACTGCCAAAAAGTTGGACTAGAAAATCTTATTCAAGATGTGATAATCACTATCTAGTTATATGCTTGAGCGTATTACTTTCTATCGTTGCATTTCTACAAAGACAACTTGGGGTCTAGAAATTTCTTAAATGTTTCATGTTGTTGTTTTATCTTCTTTTAGGCGTGGGCAGATGTAAAAGTGACGTCCCCTCAACTGTCTAGAGTGGCCACCTACAAGTTATCACTGAAGAACTCAACCCTTCAATCCAACTCTTCAAGGCAGGCCTTCATTTTATCAAGTGGAAATTGCCTAGTGTTATTTTTAGTCTTACATTATACAGCTGTGATCTTTATGCCCATATATCATATTATGTTCATCTGTTAATTTAATGTCTGTTTTTCTTTGCATTTATGTCAAATATCACAAAGTTTATATACTTGATTTTGAATACTCAGGTGGTTCATTAGTATCAGAACTTCATAAAGCAGCAATAACGAACAACAAGAAAGATATAGTTCCGCTGTTTGTTATTTGTTAATGTTGAACAATCCTTTGTATCTATATAGATTTACATCAGAACTGGGAAAGGAAAATTCTTTCCTCATGTTCTTATTTACCTTCTCCTATGGTGCAAAGAAGTATGCTCTCACCATACGACACATAGAGACAGCATATGAGATACCCGACTCATGTGTACGCTCTTTGTAATGTCAGAGTTCATCGTACCTTATTGGTTGGAATAAGCGACAGAAACCCTCCTATCATTTGAAATTTCTTATCAATGACACTTGCAGCTATTCTTATCAATTGTTCTACCTAACTAGTTTATTCTGTTACTGACCCTGAGTCAAAAAATTTTATGTTCTACTATGACTTTTCAAATGCTTAAAATTTCAGGGACTCGGCAAATCCTTTTGTTGAACAAGCAGTACAATATGCTGTAGCAGCGTCTAAGGTAATACTCATTGAAAAGGAGAAGAAGGATACACTGGATAAGCTGCTTTTGCAAGGTAAAGAAGCTTATTGCTACCATTCTCTCTTCTACCAACTCAACTTTGCTAATTATCTTGGTTATATCCTTGATAGATGTAGTTAAGTTTCTAGAATCCTGTATAGAATCTCTGAATAAACTAGTTGTGCAGGTTTGAACATTTCGATCCTAGGTTGCAATGATTTCTACTCTTATCGAAATCAGGTACATCTCTACTTGAATGCATTAACTTGGCAAACATCTTTATATGTTGAATAAATCCTTTAGAATATACCGGGCAATGATCGTGCATGTTTTAATATTTTTTCTAATCAGAAAAGGGAAAGGTGTTGGGAAAGGAGAAATTGTGCTAGAAATGCTTGAGGTGCAATAGAAGCTTCTGTATTCCCTTGTGATCCAGCACAATGTTATCTTTTTCTTTTTTACGTAACATTTAAAAGTTAATGGTTGATGTTGGCCATTAAATCCATTACTTAAATAGTTAAATAGAAATAGACTAGATTAGAGGATATTAAGGCATTATTTGCTGTGTTAAGCAGGCAAAAGATGGAAACTAGTTAACAGAAATGAAGGGAGAAGGCATCATTTCAACATTATTATTTTTTTATTTTTTTTTGGGTGGCTCTGTTTTACTTCCTCATACTTTTTTAGCATAACCCAACATATATATTATCTTCCTGTTCTTGCTGATATTTCTATCATAATTCTATGATGTCTTAGAATTTCTTTTTTTTATTATTATTATTTAATGTGTCTACTGTCTTATACGTATCTCTTCTCTGCTTTTTGTTAAAAGTTAAAACATAGCAGATCAAATTATAGTTACATCTTTTATGTCTTTGTAACTTCCGTTCTATCTATTGGTGCATATCAATTTCTTCCTTTTGTAGCTTTCGATAGTGAAGTACATGCACTATGAATTCTCATTATTATGTTTATGACTATATGTTAGATTGAAGCACGTGGGCTTCCTCTTACCCCTGATGTACTAGCTTCTATCCCACCCTTCTCCTCCATAACATTTAACTCGGAGGTCTGTAATGGAAATATGGCTGGAGAGAAATGCAAACCCGAAGTGGCCAAAACTGGACTTGGCTCATCAGCTGCAATGACCACATCTGTTGTTGCAGCATTACTACACTATCTTGGAGTTGTTACTCTCCCTTCAACTGATGAGAAGGCAACTGCTACGGATCTCGACTTGGTACATGTTATTTCTCAAAGTGCCCACTGTATAGCTCAAGGAAAAGTAGGCAGTGGTTTTGATGTCAGTGCTGCTGTCTATGGAAGTCAACGGTACATTAGGTTTTCTCCCGAAGTTCTCTCTTCGTCACAGGTTCCTTCCTCTTGCTGCATTTTCCCTCTGCTATTGGTGTATATTTTATGGCATATATTCTATTATTGTAATAGCTATCTGTTTTGTGCTACTAATCATCTAGTTTTAAACTTCATCAACTTCATGATGTGCTTTTGCTTTCATTTTACTTTTTAACTATTTAAATGTTGCTTATTTCCAAGAGTGCTGGTTAGAATAAACTTTTCTGGATGTTTTCAGTAGAGAAGCTACTCCTTTTATGATGTTGAAGTCTTAGCCGTTTGCTTAACATATCTACAGGCTATGGGTGGAATGCATTTGCCAGATGTGGTCGCTGATATTCTCAAGCAAAAGTGGGATCATGAAAATTTTCATTTTTCTTTGCCTCCATTGCTGACCCTTGTAAGTTCATCAAATTTCTGAATGGCCGCGTTTCATCTTAGATTTCTTAATATTTTAAAATTTCTTGTTGTTACCTGAGACTTCAAGCTGATAGCTTAACAGTTGGTTGTCGGGGTGAGAATGACAGATCTCTAATTGTGTGGCTTTCTCTTTTTCCCCAGCTACTAGGGGAGCCCGGTACTGGAGGTTCATCTACCCCATCAATGGTGGGCTCTGTCAAAAAATGGCAAAAGTCCGATCCTCAAAAATCCCTAGAGACATGGCAAAAGTTGGGCATTGCTAATTCAATGCTGGAGACACAACTTAAACAGTTAAGTAAATTTGCAGAAGATCACTGGGAGACCTACAAACATACTATAGGCACTTGCAGTGGTCATGCTCATGGAAAGGTGACTACACTTTGATCACTTCAATTCTTAGGTGACTCTAAATTACAATTTTTTCTTTATCTTCCAGTCTTTGTGGTTCGCACAATTTTCTCTTTTTTAGTTCGTGAAATTCATGTGCCAGTACTCCTAGATTAGCTCCTTGAGATCACTTTGACTGCATCCTGTCATCTTATATTGGATCATAGAAGGATTTGAATTGGTTTGTTGCACAGTGGTTGGAGCAAGCTGTTGATCAATTTGGAGAATCAATTGTAAAGTCTATGTTGGGAGCAAGGAATGCTTTTGTTGAGATCAGGTCTCACATGCGACAGATGGGCAACGCAGCTGGTGTTCCAGTAAGTCGTTTTCTTCCATTTCTGTTATAGATTCTCTTGAATTTTGTGAAGCTAAATGAACGATTTGCTTGTTGTGGTGGTTTGACTGTTACGCATTATGCACTTGTCATTGCTGTTGTTTAGTCTGTCCCCAGATAGTAATTACCTTTTATACTGTTTCTTGAGTAAAAGGCATGGATAGTTCATGTCCTGTCCTGATATTGCAACTTGGTTGCTGAACTTTTCGCCAGGTGCCTTGTTTGGTCTTTTGCTTCTGCTTTTCTTTTTCAGTTGCACCCAGCCACTTCTAATAGAGCAATTGGCAGAATAAAGATCCTGAGCTCCTCTGCATTAGGAAGCTGAGATGAGATTCTGAACCCCAAATGCAAAAGCTCCAATTTGGAGCTTTTGCTTTAGCTGCAGAGAGAAGCTTTCTAGGAGGACTATAAGATACCGTCACTCAAACTGCAGTTCATCAAACTGCACTACACCCTATAGCAGGGCCATACAGTCCTTAGACACTTAATTCCTGAATTTCCTCAAAAGTGCAATCCATTCCTGATCACGATAAAATTGGAAGCCTGCCGAGTGTCGGCTTTGCAGTATATTGACCTTGTTAACCCTGTTTAAAGTAAAATGAAGCTGATAACTAAAATTAAAGAAGGGTAAAATAGTAATTTTGCAAGAGAAAACTAGAATTTTTTTTTTTTGGTTGGGGATGGAATTGCAATGTGTAAGGAAGTTCAAGGACTAAGTGTTCAAGTTAAAAGTTCAGGTATGAAGTTCCAATATTGTAGTAGCACATGGACTGGCTGCGTATTTTACATTTGTCTCTGTTCTAATGTTTCAGATAGAACCAGAGTCGCAAACTCGACTGTTGGATGCCACTATGGAAATGGAGGGAGTACTGTTAGCAGGAGTCCCCGGAGCAGGTGGTTTTGATGCTGTTTTCGCAATTATTTTGGGTGAAGCGAGTAATGCAGTAGCCAAAGCTTGGAGCTCTCTAGGAGTCCTTCCCCTCTTAGTTAGGGAAGACCCTCGTGGCGTTTCGTTGGAAAGTGGCAACCCAAGAGCAAGAGAAGTATCGGCTGCTATATCTTCTATTCAGATTAGTTGAGCCTCCAGCCTGTTTTATTGTACTCATATATTTGGTTTTGTGATTATCATTTGATGTTCCTCATTCTGCAATTGCATTGGTGCACATTGAACAACTAGTGAAAATAAAAAGCAGTGCCTAAGAGAGTAAATTATGGCTCCTTTTCCGTCGTTTTCTTTTATTCTATTTTTCTATAGACACATCGTTGTCAAACAAGCTGCAAACTCCAATTTTTTTCCATTTCTTTTTTTGTTTCCACGTTTTTTTGTGGCTTCGGAGGATAACCTATGTGCTACCGTAATTATTGACTGTTTTCTGTAATGCATTCAACTTGTTGGTTCTCCTTTCAGTTGGGGAGAAAAAGGAGGGGGTGTGGGGACCTGTCATAGTAGAAATACTACTATTGGGCAACATAGTTATTGTATAAGCTTTGAGAAACACCTATAAATGTACAAAAGAAATTGGATCTATTATTGCTTTACAAGTCCTTCGCATCTACAGTTCACATGATGTGTTTCAGGCTGTCTTTCACCAGCTACAGAGGATTTATATGATGGGTCGGTAAGGCCATTCGTCTGGAGGGTCGAAGAGTGGGAATTATCGTACACAAATCAAAGCCATCTGTAAGCTCCAAATCTGTCATTCTACCAGCACTCTTTTATTCACCAGTACTCTCCACAAGTGCATTCCCCGTTCCTGAAGCAGTGGAAGCGAGTCCAGTCCCTGACGACAATCTCCCGCCCAAAAATCCTCGAAATCAATGCTGTGTAGGTATGACATTCTCTACTCATCCTAATATTTGTAATTATTCTTATTGTACTCCCTTTGCTTGTATTCATAAGAGCAAAAGCTATTGCAAGTTTCTGACTATGCCCACGGAGCAATACCTTTTTCTCCTCCTCGTCAACATCATTAAACACTTCAGATGTATCCGAAGTGTAGCCCTCGAACCTGAGCTGCCATTCCATCTGATATAACATCTCATTCACTTCCTTGCTTTGTGGGTGTGACTTATCCTGTGAAAAAAAGATATGCATTTTCCCTTTTTCCTCGACTGTGCTACAACCTGGAATTTGTGTCAGCTCTTTATTCGCTATTTTCGTTCTGATTCTTGCTGCATCATCCCACCTTTTCTCTTTTGCATATATATCTGCGAGAATTATGAAATCTCCACTGTTTTGAGCATCTAATTGCATTAGATTTTGGCATGCGCATTCTGCCAGCTCCAAGTTTCCATGGATTTTACAGGCACTCAGCAGGCTTCGCCAAGCCATGTCAGTGGGTCCCATCGGCATGCTCATGATGAGTTTGTATGCCTCTTCCAATTTTCCTGCCCGGGCCATTAGGTCCGCCATACATCCATAGTGTTGAGAATTGGGCATGATCCGGTGCTCGAACCTCATCCTATCGAAGCAATGAAGGCCCTCTTCAAGCAACCCAGCATGGCTGCAAGCACTTAATACTCCCACATAAATGGCTTCGTCAGGTTTGTGCCCTTCCTTGAGCATGCTTTCAAATACTTGCAAAGCCCTTTTCCCCTCTCCATAAATGGCCAATCCAGAGATGATTGCACTGTATGTCCAAGCGTTCTTCTCAGGCATTTTCTCAAATATTTTAATCCCCTTCTCCAAGTATCCACATTTTGCGTACATATCTATCAACGTAGTTTGCATGATTATATTAAGACCCGTGGTATTTCTCAGCAGGGAACAATGGATGCTTCTGCCCAGGTCATAAGTACCCAAATGCGTGCACGAGGACAGAGCACTGACCATTGAGCTCTCATCAGCCCTTAATCTTTCTTCATTAGTCATTGTCACAAATAGCCTCAGGCACTCACCCCAGAAGCTCATTCTAGTAAGTGCTGCAAGAAGGGCGCTCCAAGAAGCTATTGTCCTATTTGAACCCAGTTGGTCGAATACTTTGCTCGCAAGTTCAATCTCCCCGCATTTGCCATACAAGTTGATGAGACTGTTCTGGACAAAGACATCACATTCAAATCCAAGCTTTGCAACATTCCCGTGGATCTGAGTTCCTTCTTGAATGGCTGGCAGCAGAGCGCAAGCCTTGAGAGCGAAAGGGAATGTGAAGTTGTCAGGCACGACACTCCTCTCTTGCATCTTTTTGTACATTATTAGTGCTGCTTTGGGTTCATTGTGCTTAACATATCCTCGAATCAGTGTATTGAAGTCGAACGTGCCTGGTTCATCAAGTGTGAGGAAGATTGATAAGGCATAGTCCATGCTGCCCCAGTCCGAAATTGTACATGCAAGGAGGAGATCCCCAGCATGGCGGGGAATGCGGTCCAATCCGAGCTTGATGTATTGGGCATGGACCTTCTTGAATTCTTCGATTGATTTGAGTTGACGCAGGGAGGAAAGTAATGACGATGATGATGCCTGCTCACGCGGTTTATGTTCTGAGGCTTCTGTGATGCAGTTTGGTGGTGCGAGGAATTGCGGGATCTGATTGAAGGCTAGACTTCCTACCATAATATCATCAGTTTTCTGGGGAAAAGAAGAGAGACAGGTGAAAGTAGGAAGTAAGTAGTTGGATTTGGAAAGCACAAAACTTTCATTTGAGTTTATTCTGGGTGGCCATTGATAAAAGCCAGTTGGAGTACCTAAAAAGAATGGTGAATGCTTGCTTTTAGCTTGTAACTGTCACTAAAGAGAGATTTCTATGAAGCAGCTGCATCCATTAGAGTGGCCCTCTAAGAGCAGCATTTATCACCTTCAGAGTAGCATGCATTGGAGCAATGTACAGATCTTCTTCAGTAGATTGGAAGAACCATTACTCCAATTTTGGAGGTCTCTGCTGGAAAACTCTCTCTTTCTCTCTCTCATTGCGGCTCGTGGTGCACAAGTAGTTATATTTTTTGTGGCTCCTTGATGTTTCTTGGATGGGGAAAACCAACTAGGAACTAAAAAGTATTTCGAAACTCAAAAATGAGCTTCCTATCTGGCGAAAGATCAAGATTTTCTCCGAAGGAAAAAAAAGGATAAGGAGGGGGCCGACATGCAGACGTGGACCTATGGGCGCTCTGAGATGTCTCCCAATTGGAGATTTCCGAGCTCCTCTGATGCGATCTTATTACACGCGGCACGTATCCGCTCTCACTTCACGCTATTCCTGAACCACTTATTTAGGGTGGGCCTGCCTATCTTGTTTTCTCTTTAATTTTTGCTGCTTAATTCGTTTTTCGTCTGTATTTTGCTTACGAATAGAAATCATGGGATGCTTTTAGCTGCAACCGAACATTGGAATGAGATTATGATCTCCAAAAACAGATGGGTGGTCGAAACAGGAACTAAGAGCAATAGAGGGTGAAAATCTGATTTGAGGAACTACCAATAAGAATAATAGTCCGGAGAAAATTCGTGGCACCAGGTGCTGTGATAAGAGGAAAATGATTAATTCAGACATCGTGCCTTACAAATATAACAAGAAACTTTCAGAATAATCACAAAAATTTCAAAATTTGATGGCTTAAAATGTCACTTAATTGCAGTCTGCGACATTATTTTGCAGGGGAAAAAAAAAAGAAAAAGAAGTAACACAACATATGCAGATTTTTGGCGCTGACAATGAGAACCTCGTCCCGACAAGTTATTTCATTTGAGTTCATTTAATCAAGAAAATGCCTCACATTTTGGACTGCTTTGCAATCTTGAACCATTCAGTGTGGAAGGACCCAGGTATGTCGATTCTCTCGTAAGTATGCGCGCCAAAATAATCTCTCTGAGCTTGGACCAAATTTGCAGGCACCCTCTCCCTCCTATATGTATCAAAGTAAGCCAAACTTGCCGACATACCAGGAGTACTTACTCCGTAGCTAATAGCTAAGCAAACAACTCTTCGCCATGCTGATTGGCGGTCCATGATCTCCTTCGCAAACTCCGGGTCCATCAAGAGGTTCGATAGCTCGGGGTTTCGATCATAAGCTTTTTTAATTCGATCCAAAAAGATAGCGCGGATAATACACCCTCCCTTCCAAATCCTCGCGAGCTCGCCCAATGTGAGATCCCATCCCTTCTCTTTACTCTTTGCCCTAATCAAATTCATGCCTTGGGCATAGCTACATATCTTCGAAGCATAAAGGGCTTGCCTCACATCTTCGATCAACTTTGCCTTATCCACTGGTTGATTACTGCCCAAAATTTCATAAAAACCACCAGATTTAAACACTTCAGCGGCTCGAACTCTTTCTTCTTTTAATCCACTAAGAAACCTTGAATCAAGAGATGCAGCGATTGTCGGAGCAGCCACTGAGAGCTCAGCTGCCTGTTGAACGGTCCACTTTCCGGTACCCTTCATGCCAGTTTTATCTAGGACCTTGTCGACCAGATAACCCTCGCCTTTATCATCCTTTACTCCAAATATATCTGCGGTGATCTCAATCAGAAAGCTGAGGAGCTCTCCTTTGTTCCATTTGGAAAAGACTTCTTGTAACTCCAAGTTAGTTAGCTTTCCTACTGATTTAAGGACATCGTAAGCTTCTGCAATAAGCTGCATGTCCCCGTACTCGATACCATTATGGATCATTTTAACAAAATTTCCCGAACCTCCTTTACCAATGTATGTGACACAGGGCCCGCTGTCTGGGACCTGGGCCGCCACTTTGAGTAGGATGTCTTCTATGTTTTTGTAGGCGTCATATGACCCACCGGGCATTAAAGAAGGCCCATGTCGAGCGCCTTCCTCTCCCCCAGAAACTCCCATTCCGAGATACAGAAGGCCAAGCTCGGCCATGGCTTTCTCCCGCCTCTCTGTGTTCTCGTACCACTCGTTGCCTCCGTCGATTATACAATCGCCCTTCTCCATGTGAGCTGAGAGTGTCGCAATGGTCTGATCCACAGGTGCACCAGCTTTGACGAGCATGATGATGACGCGCGGCTTCTGGATTGAGTTGACAAAGGAGGTAGGGTCATGGAAGCCATAGACCGGGAGGTTACCTTCGAGCTTGGCGCGCTCGACGGTCTCATCAACCTTGGATGTGGTGCGGTTGTACACGGAGATGGGAAAGCCCTTCTCAGCAATGTTTAATGCTAGGTTTTGGCCCATAACGGCAAGACCGGCAAGGCCAATTCTTGTGAGAGCCATTTTGCCTAGTCAGGGATGTTGACATATAAGAACATGTTTAACGGAATGAATAAATTTACCAGAAATAAACACACTCGGATTACCGGACCTCAAAAATGATACACAAAAGGGGAAGAATCAGAACATGACAAGCTATCAAACACTTGACTTTGAGAGAAGATGATAAGGTTTCTCCAATTCATCTAACCATGTTATAGTAGATCAGAAGCGATTCCTCCAATCTAAACTATATACGCAAATTGGTAGCTCAGATTACGAGCAAACGATTATTCAGAAACCAAAAAGAGCTAAGCATTTCACAACAGAAATGCGTATTGAACTTTCCAACAAGGAATTCTTACAATCCAAGAAACATGTCTACTGTTGATGCTAAATTGCTTACTCTTTTCTTAAGCAGATGTGTGAGGCATCTTTTTCGACATAATACATAATCTAAATCCAGTATAGAAGTCCACAACAAAAGGCAAATAAATATACCATGTAGATCAAAGATCTAATAGCTCTTTCACAAAATCCAGAGTAACTATTAAGACCATCATCTTACCAGCAGCAGGACAATTAACTTTCATTGACAAATCTTGAAAAAAACAGAAGATATTTATAACTAAAAAGGCATATGTAAGATCCTTCAACACAGCACCAACAAAATGAAATAAGATTAGCAGTGGATGTAATGTGAATTATGGGTAGTATAAAGCTCCAAGAGTCTGTTCCACACAATGCAAACAAGAAGTTGCAAGCAAAACTCAGAATCAAAGTTCTACATAATAACCAAAAGAGTAACCTTGTCTTGAGCATTTCCACAAACACATGGTAATCACATCTTTGAGATCTGATAATAGCATACGCTGATCTACCATAATATTCTGAATTAAAAAATTTTAAATCTTTCGACTAAATTTCATGGTGAAACTGTACAAAACACGGGAGAACTTTAAAAAATCCGACCAAAAGCAACAAAAATTGCACAAATCATGAAATAGAACCCGTAAGAACCGCAAAAAAAATCATATCTTTACCATTTCTGATGAAAAAAGAAAACAGAGAAAAGCTAATCCAACACAACAAATTTCACCAAAACACAACACCAAAAAACACTAGATTTCATCAATAAGCAACAAATGAATTCGAGAACTTGTAGATCTAATTTACGAAAAGATTAGCAAAAAATCAAACCTTTTGGTAGGTTCCTCTCTTTCCCACCCACCACCCCACCACCCCCCCAAAAAAATCGCTGTTTTTACTTTGGGGTGACCATAAATATATCGTAGAGTATTTTTTAAAATCAAATATTCAGAAAAGGTTGGACACTTTTTTCCCTTCATTTTTTTTTTTTTTTTGGGTGAGGGGTAGGTGGATAAAAAAACGGTACGATTCCTTTATGGAAAATGGTTAATGTGGCCAAAATTTTACCCAGCACACACCTTACCTATCATGTGGTGAATTCCATTGCATTTATTCTACAGAGACCCCTCAAATATAAATTATTTTAAAATAAATGTTATATATTATTTTTTATTTTATTTGAGATTTCTCAATTGAGATAATAAAATTATTAGATTTAACTATAATTTTCTTAAATTTAACAATTTAAATAACTTTTTGAGAGAAAGAAGTGTAAATTTAGTGAACTGTTAATCATTGATAGCCAATTAATTATACTGACTAATAATTAAAAAGGATTAATAAAATTAAGTGGAGTGTTAATAATTTAGAAATTTTGTGTGCTATATCATCCTTAATTTGAGTTATTATTTCCAAAATGCTTATAATACTTGGCTTCGTTGCCGGTGTTGAAGTTGGCAATGAACTCCTGCACTTTGACTTATATATATATATATATATATATATATATATATATATATATATATATATATATATATATATATATATATATATATATATATGCAGATTATTTTATTTTATATTTCTCAACAAAATGATTTTTTAAACTTATTTAAAAAATTGAAATGTTGAGTTTTTAGTGATTTCATATTAACAGTTTTGAACCGAACTTCTTTTTTTTTTTTTTTTTTTTTTTTGATGCTCCTAGTAATAATACTCAGTAAAAAAAAAAAAAAAAAAAGTGATCTTGTTGGTGTATTAATTTTAAATTATTACGACAAAAAAAATTTCTGTCCACATTTTAAAATGAGCAATGCTATATGTACATCGCTATCATGATAGGTGGGGTGATTTCAAGGGTAGTTTGAAGTGATTTTTATCCCACCCCCACCCATTTGATGGGTGGGGGTGTATGATGTACACTCCGAAAGAGGTGTACACATGATATTTTCTTTTTAAAATATATATTTTTTTTAGAGAAAATTAATATGCGGTTTGTTTTGTTCTTTTTTTTTTGAAAATAAATTTAATTAAAAATTTAGAAGTTAGAATCTCGAATACTAACTATCAAGTTATTTGTTATTTGTGCTAGAAAACAAATAATAATTTTAATATATATATATATATATATAGAAAGATAGCACACTATCTTTTTCGTATATTTTAAAATAAATTTAATTGAAAATATAAAATAATTAAATTTCGAATACAAAATCTCGAATATCAATCATCACGTTTTTTATTATTTGCGCTAAGGACGAGCGATCATTTCAAAATATTTTTGCGGTGGCATAATTTGGATTGGTGTATTGATTTGTATATTAAGGTGATTATCAACACTAACGAAATATCAAACAGTGCTAAAAGATTTAAACTCATGTATCAATCACACATTAATACTGAAACATTTTAATAGGCAGCGTAATTCCTTCCTTTGTCTTTAATGTTGATGTCCACAGCAAAATAATGAGAAACATGCATGGAATTAAAGCAAACACACACCTCTCTATATATATATATATAATAAATATAAATATATGTGAAAGTATATAATAGACAGGTAGCTAGCTAGCTAGCCCGTCCATTATTATTATAATAAAATCAATGTCATTCTCCTTAAGCAGTCGGGTACGAAGGCATGATTGCGATGCCGCAAAGCCCTTCCTTGGCCTCGACGTCCCTCTCCATCCTCATATATCCTTTCTCCCCCCACATCTCGCCCCATGAGTTTTTGATGAGCCAATACTTTGTTCCGTCGACGTCGACGGTGCCATACCCGATGGCCAAGGCCGCATGATTTAGCTCCGTTCCACAGTTCCCCGTCAGCACCCCTCCGGCGTACAATTGGAAGCCGATGCTGTTGCCGTCGACCGCCACCGACACCGGTTGCTGGGTTACAGCCTTCAGAAGCGCCTCCTCGCTGTTCGCCGGCACGTCTTCGTATCCTGTGATGGCTGCAGCCGCACCTGAAAGCACCGCCTTTTTCGCAGCGCAGGTGCCGTTGGTTCCTCGGTAGGGATAGTTGGCTTCCGTGGCGAGGCCGCCGTTCTTTATGATGAACTCGAAGGCGTCGTCCATGTGGCCGCCGTGGCAGGCTTGATCCTCGCCTCCCGTATCGCAATCCACAAGTTCTTGCTCTGATAGTGAGATTAGTTTGCCGGTTCTAATCTTCGTGATTCCTTCCACGGCAGCTACTGCAGAGAATGCCCAGCAACATCCTGCATGCGTGTGACGTTTGTTAATTAGTTGCTTACTATATATTGAGTGCATGCATATATGCTTAATTAATTTGAGGCATTTTACTCACCACAAGTGCCTTGGTCTTTTATGGGGGTGACTGCACCCTTCATTCTCCAATCCAGAGAAGCTGCAGGCGCCGCAGTAACATGTTCGTACCTAAACGCCCCGTCGCTTTTCGATCCCAATGCGCGAAAATGCGACGGCCGGAGACCGTCGATCATGGCCCTGAACTCCTCATTCGTGAGGTCGGCGAACCGGTTTGCTCCTAGCCAGTACTTACGGCCGCCGCCCGCGTTGAACGCCTCGATGAACTCGACATTCGCCTTGAAAATCGCAAACCGCCGTTCCTTCTCAGCAGCATCCCTGTACGTTCGCTCGTGCCGCGCCATCCACCGACCGTGCCGCTCGCGCATCAGCATGTCGGCCGGCGAGCGCGCCACCGTCGCGCGAGGTGCAGAGTAAGCGAGCAGAAAAGCGAGCAACGCTAGCCGGAAGAAACCTACAACATTGGATTGTGAGAAAGCCATCCAGCTTTAATTAATATTTGTGTTCTTAATTGCTTAATTGTTGCAATTATTTTCAGGTGTGTGTTTTAAACTCTTACATTAGGATGGTTTATATAGGAAGGATACCGATTATGTACTTAAGGACGTAATTGCATGCATATACGTGCCGTGGGGTTTGTGTTGATTTTAATTAGATGAGGAGGAATCGATCGGCAGGGAGGAAGAGTGCTAGGGTTTAATTGCTGTGAACAAACGGCAAAGCTAGCGATTTGTAACAAACCGATCCGCAGCCAATCCGTGAGGATATCGATCTGAGATTGGCTTGGCGGTGAGGATGATGGCGATGATCCGGACGATCCGTCGCTAATCGGGGATGAGATTACTTTAAGATTGGCTTGGCGGAGAGGATGATGGTCCAATGCTCAGATTGGATCAAGGTGATCGAATCTGGAAATTGGGTTTAGATCTGAGAAATTGGAATTGGGGAAGAGAGAGATGAGAGGGGAAGTGAATAGAAGCTGCTTATTCCATAACATGCCATCGTTTATAATATATTGCTCTATTTATAATACTACTCCCAATGGACTAAACTGTAATTATTTATTATTAAGGCTAGTTAGTGGTAAAAGCTGTAATGTGTATATGGGCCGTTACTGGACTTGAACTCTTGCTCCCGTGAGCTTATGGGCCAGGCCGCTCTCTGCTACAGTGTGCCGCCTCCTCCCCTGCTTGGCGGATCCCTCCCCGCTACTTGGTGCTCGATCCGAATGGAACTCTCTAGAGCTTCCTTCTGACGCAGAGGTCGCTTCTCACCTACCCAGGTACGGTGCCCTAACTCAACCTTACCTCCATCGACGCCCCTTCACCCTGGTTCATCTCCTCCTCGCCACTGTTCCTCTCTTCCTCTCCAGGAGCTCATCTTCTCCTCTCCTCCTTTGTACTGTATCCTCCCTACTCCCTTTACTAGCTGCTACACTCCACTCCCCATGAGAACATCCTTGTCCTCAAGGATCAAACGTTGGGTACCTTGCCTTCACCCCTAAGTAGTCATCCCATGTTGCTTTCTCCGGTCCCAAGTTGCTCCATTTCACAAGGACTTGAGTGACAGCCTGATCTCCTCGCTTCAGCATCCTCCTTGCCAGGATCTGCTCCGGCTGAGTGGATAACTGGCCTTCTTCTCCGACTTGAAGCTCCACCCTGGGTTGCTGCCCCGGTGTTGGCACCCCCTTCTTCAACTGCGAAACATGGAAGGTGGGGTGAATCTTGGCGTTCTCTGGTAGCTTCAGCCGATAAGCTACCGGGCCTATTCTCTGGAGTATCTCATATGGTCCAAAATACTTGGAGGTAAGTTTTAAGCTTCTGCGCACAGCCACGCTGCTCTGACGGTAAGGCTGAAGTTTGAGATAAACATTCTCCCCTACTTGATACTCCTTGTCCACTCTTTCCCGGTTTGCATTCTGTTTCATGCGGTTCTGAGCTTCCCATAGTCTCTCCCTCAGAACTTGTAGCATCTGGTCCATGTCCCTTTTCCACTCTTTCACTGTGGGACTGACCCCGGATCCCGAGTGGGTTATAGTAGTCGCCGGCGGCTTGTACCCATAGAGAGCTTCAAATGGTGTTATCCCTAAGGAGGAGTGGTGGCTGGTATTATACCACCACTCTGTCAGGGACAACCATTTTGACCACTTATGTGATGATCCGGACTCCCGCAGGAACTGTGCAACATTAAACAGTGACTGTAGGGAGCTTATCCGGTGAAGCAGAGCTTGTAGAATCGAAATTGGATATTTAATATAGACTCTGCGCGAAAATCGGAGCAAATGGAATTTTCCGGGAGCTTTCGGCAAAATTTCGGATGGGAATTTGGCAAAATGGACGTCGGATTTGGACTCAGCGTGCGAAAACGATCGAAATGGTATATTCGCTTTATTTTTTCGGCACTTGGTACTGTTCACCGGAACAGTAACCGCCGGCCGGAATTACTGTTCCGGCCGCCGGCGGCGAGCGGCGAGCGGCGGCGGGCGGCGGCGCACGGCGGCGGGCAGCGGCGCAGCGGCGGCACAGCGGCAGAGCGCGGAGGCGCGCGGCCCTGGTGCGCGGTCCATGGGCCTGGCGTGCACCGGGAGCACCGAATACCCCCTTTCCACGTGGCGCTTCCCCATTGGTTCGCCGGCTTCTAGAAGCGCGTGGGAGGGTGACACGTGGCACACCCGGATTGGCCGACATCTTCCGGAAGACCCGGCGCGGGGACCGGGCCCGTGCTCCACGTGGACACGTGGCGTCCTCTGAGTGGCCCTTGCACAGGCTGTTCCCTGTTTTGTGGACACGTGGCACGTTTTGGTTGGCCCGTTTCGGTGTTTCCTGTTCGGATCCGATCCTGTGTGGAGCCTCAGCCCATTATAAATAGGGCCCCCCACCCCCCTCTCTTTGCACCTCGGTTTTCGAGCCCTTAGAGAGAGAACCAGAGAAAGTGCCCTCTACGAAATTTCTTCCTCTCTCTCTCTTCTCTCTCTCCTCCAAATCTCAGAATTTTTGGAGTTACAGTTAGGGAGTTATCTGCGACGCGGCGCACTGCGACGGTTTTCTTTTCGGCCCATTTCCCGTCGCAGTTCCGTCGAAAATTCCCTGTGGGCTAACCAGGAGGAATTTTTGGACGATTTTTGCGACAGCGCGTTCCTAAGAGGTAAGGCTTCGATTTCCGTGTTGATCACTTTGCTCCATTTCGTACTTTTGGCACGTTTCCCGAGGTCTCTTTGACCCCCCTTTTTGCTGTGGAAATTTCTGGACAGTGTCAACTTCTCCGATTTTTATCTTGGCGTAGGAGCATCAGATCGAGGCGTTCAAAGAGTCGATTTTGATCTACTCTTCGCGAGGAACGCAACCGTAATTTTTCTGGATTTTTCTGAGCACTATACAGAGGTGAAAAACTCCTCTCTTTTCGTGCTATATGAAAAACAGCAAAAGCTGTATTTTTATGAATAATATAGTTACACCCTGTGCAATGTGTGTTGCTGTAGGGCACCGTTCTCGGCAGACAGCAGTTCTAGGGGACTGTGGACAGCCAGGAGACTATCTGGGTGTGATTTGAGCTGTTCGAGGTGGGCGGTTGTTGCTTACCTCATTTTTGACAAGCTCACTGGGATTACTGGAACTCCCTTAAAATTTAATTGATGAGAACAATTGGGACAAACTAATATGACAATTGATAAGAACAATTGGGACAAACTAATATGACAATTGATGAGAACAATTGGGACAAACTAAATTGATGAGAACTATTGGGACTACTAACAGGACTACTAACAGGACTACTAACAGGACTACTAACAGGACAATTGATGAGAACCGCTGGGACGAACTCTCCTAAAAATTAATATAACCCCACAGATGATATGATGACTTATATTGGGACACTGTGATTGAGACAAAGGCTATAATCTCGCATGCAAATGACTTTTATTCAGTAAATCAATCTTTTTAAATCTTTGACACTATTTTACAACTTTTAAAATAAAGACAGTTGCATGCATGCCCGGACATCAGGTAGGGCCACTATTTATTGCTACACTATCATATTAAGACTTGACATGTTTTATTACTCTCTTTTGCTTTCAGTTGCTTGTCGCTCGAGTATGAGCAGGGGTTTGGAATAGTATAGCCAAGGTTATGTTAGATTATAAACTTGTGGGGTGTTGCGGTGACCGCGGACAGTAGGCGGTCGATCAGATATTTATCCTTGCATCAGATTAGGGATGAGTCTGGTCTATTTTGCACCAGCTGAGGATCGGGTTATCCTAGTGGGTGGTTTTCCCACTTGTTAAGTACTATGGCATCAGATCGGGGTTTTCTTTAGTGGATAGTTTTCCCACTTTGATCATAGTCATGATCCAGTCCTGCTGTTTTATGGCACTTCTGATACTTATTACTGAGATATTTACTCGTGTGGGTCGCTCCCCTCGAGTGCCACTCCGGAGTGTGTTACAGACAGACTTTGAGTCCTTGAGACTCCTATCCCCTATCGGTGTTATGCGTTGACCAGCATACCCAATTTGGCAAACACTATTCCCTATCGGTGTCATGCGTTGGCCAGCATACCCGATTTGGCAAACACTATCCCCATCGGTGTTATGCATTGGCCAGCATACCCGATTTGGCAAGGCACAGCAGGCAGTACCAGTTTTACTAGTGACACAAGACTGAGTTATTTCAGGCAGGCATGTTTGGTATTGTTGCATACAGTCATTTCATGCTACATGACATTTAGAGGCATTCTAGTGGTGGTTTCCCTTTATTCAGCAGTTCTGTTTACAGCTTTACCACTTATTCCTTTCTGGCCTCTAGTAGTCCTAGTGGGTGCGTCAGAGTTGAGGTTTTGCCCACTAGGGGAGGCTACTGGTTTATCTGGTAGTTCTCACCCCCATTATTCTTTTCTGTTTCTTTCTTCTTCTTTATTTGGCAGAGTCGTCTGCGGGAGCTGCTAGGCTATCAGCGGCTGATAAAGGTAAGGGGATCGCTGAGTAGATAGATCTCCTGGGAGACTGAGAGCTGTAGATAGACGTTGTACCTTTCACTCAGGCTGTGATATTCTCCTTTTATTTTGAGTCTGGTTTTCGCCAGCTGGATGTACTATTTTGGTGAGCTGGGAGATTATTGTACTTATTACAGCTTTATTTGTAGTTCCAATCTGAGATACTTTGTGGTTCTTCCACTTCAGCTCTGTATTATGCTCTTTTATTGTTTATATTATATCGGAGCAGGTTACCAGCGCTTCGTGTATTCGGGAAATCCCATGTGCACGGCGGATCTGTTGGCGAGCCCGGGTTCCGGGGCGTGACAGATTAAGTTGGTATCAGAGCTTAGGGATTGGTCAGTTGGGACTTAGGAAACCCTAGGCTTTTGGTAGACCCTAGGATAATAGGGTACGAGAGACGTGATATTTGCGAAAGTCGTTGATTTATTGTTTGACTCTCCCAGTGAGAGAAGAGGGATCGACATGCCTAATTTCTGGTGAACCGTTATGTTGGCTGCAGACAACATAAAGTCACAGAAATAGGGGAATGTCTTTGACTTTCGCTAGATTGGGTCGTGTGGAATTTTATTTTGCTGATTTGTGGCTTTTGGTGACAGTATGTCACCCCGTCGTCATTTTTCCGTCGGGGATATTTCTACCCCTTCTGAGAAGCCCAAGCAGGCGGTATCTGCTGAGCTGGGAGAACTACGGGCCTTGGTGACCCATTTGGTGGCAAGAAGCTTTCGACAGGACCAACGCCTGGAGCAGTTGCTGGCGCAGAGAGGTGACTTGGCGGTTGACGAAGGGGCCAGGACTTTCGAGCAGCGTCCAGACAAGGAACGCCCCGCCCCAGATAATGATGGACAGGCCAGTTCAGGGAGACCACCACGACCCCTGCGGCCCCAGTCTACGGGCCGTGGGCGTCTTGATCGACGAGGACCTGGTAGATCGCAGAGGCCTCCGCAGCAGCAGTCTCGACAGTCTCGGGCGTCGGTCCGATGCATTTTCTGTAGGGGGCAGCATTCATCAAATACCTGTGGCTTGAGGGAGGGTCGATGCTTCCGATGTGGGCAGCCAGGCCACATCCGACCTACGTGCCCCTTTCGGATTTTAGTAGCACCTTCTTCAGCATTGGCCCCTACCGCATCCCAGCAGAGGTCACAGAGGCCTCAGCGGCATAGGCAGCAGCAACAGCAGGTAAGGCAGCCTCAGTCTATAGTTAGGTGCATTTTCTGCGAAGGTCAGCACACTTCAGGTGCTTGTGACTTGAGGTTCGGCCGCTGTTTCAAGTGCGGACAGCCCGGGCACGTGCGAGTTACGTGTCCTTCGGGGATAACGGTGGCACCTACTTCGGCATCTGTCCCTGCCACTTCCCAGCTACGACCGGGAGCTTCACCGACAGATCTTCAAGGAGATCAAGTTTCACCCATCTGGAGAGAGACAACCGTTGTTGAGCAGTCAAGATGGCTTAGCGCAGGCAAGGGATTCTGCTATGGCTGATCGAGTGGAGGCAGGTATGATTTACTTTCTGGCATAAGGACTCGTACCTCGTTTTTATAGGGGCATCTTTTTTTATTTGTAGAGAATGTACATCATTGCATAGGGTTAGGAATAGGACTCTCACCTTGTGCACAGGAAGTGTAGATTCCCGATTGAACTCTGCACATGGAGGAGTGCTGTTAGCCCCGCCCGATTTAGATCGAGTCCTGGATTATGCCAGTAGACCCATTGGACCTGAGTCATCTGAAGGACTTCGATGTGGTCCTCGGGATGGACTGGTTGGCTCGGTATTTTGCGACTATTGACTGTGCCGCAAGGACCGTCACTTTTAGAAAGCCAGACCAGAAAATGTTGGTATATCGGGAATGTCAGAGCGCTTTCTTTGCCTCTATGATTTCGACTTCCCGAGCGAGGCTGATGATCCGTCGAGGATGTGTAGCCTTTTTGGCTAGTGTTGTTGAGGGGCCTACGGCGGCGCCGGAACTCGGGGATATCCCTATTGCCCGCGAGTTCCTGGATGTTTTCCCACCTGAGCTGTCTAGCATGCCGCCAGATAGGGAGATTGAGTTCGTGATTAACGTAGTTCCAGGAACTGCGCCAATCTCTAAGGCTCCATACCGGATGACACCGGCTGAGCTGCGAGAGCTTAAGGCGCAACTCCAGGATTTAATGGATAAGGATTTTATTAGGCCGAGTGTATCACCTTGGGGTGCGCCGGTGTTATTCGTAAAGAAGATGGGTCACTTCGACTATGTGTGGATTATAGAGAATTAAATAAAGTAACCATCTAGAACAAGTACCCTTTGCCGCGCATCGATGATCTTTTTGATCAGCTGCAAGGGTCTTGCGTCTTCTCTAAGATAGATTTGCAGTCCGGTTACCACCAGTTGAAGGTGAAGGCCGTAGATATTCCGAAACGGCATTTTGATCACGGTATGGGCATTATGAATTTACAGTTATGCCTTTTGGGCTAACTAATGCCCCTGCCGCATTCATGGATTTAATGAACCGGATCTTCCGACTATACTTGGATCGATTCGTAGTAGTATTCATTGATGATATCTTGATTTACTCCCGAAGTGATATTGAGCATGAGGAGCACTTAAAGGTTGTGCTGCAACTTCTGCGAGAAAAGAAGTTGTATGCCAAGCTGGCAAAGTGCGAGTTTTGGCTTCAGGAGGTAGTCTTCTTTGGCCATGTGATTTCTGCCGCAGGTGTGGCAGTGGACCCAGCAAAGATTGAGGCGGTTCGGGATTGGCCCCGACCAACGACGGTTTCTGAGGTACGTAGCTTTATGGGTTTAGCTGGGTACTACCGTCGGTTTGTGGAAGGCTTTGCGAAGCTCTCCACACCCCTCACTCGCTTGACGCGTAAGGGAGTGAAGTTTATCAGGAGTGAGGATTGTCAAAAGAGCTTTGAGGAGCTGAAAAAAATAGATTAATGACCACTCCTATTCTTTCCCTCCCTGTTATGGGGAAAGGATATGTGATCTACAGCAATGCATCACACAGCGGACTTGGTTGTGTGTTGATGCAAGAAGGGAGGGTAATTGCTTACGCATCAAGGCAACTCAAGGATTATGAGAAGAATTACCCTACCTATGACTTGGAGCTTGCTGCTGTAGTGTTTGCACTAAAGCTTTGGCGTCATTATCTTTATGGGGAGCATTGTGAAATCTACACCGACCACAAGAGCCTAAAAATACCTGTTCACACAGAAGGAGTTGAATTTGAGGCAACGTAGGTGGTTAGAGCTATTAAAGGATTATGATATTCTCTACCACCCAGGCAAGGCTAATGTGGTCGCTGATGCCTTGAGTAGGAGGGCGGTGCAAAGTTTGTCTATGTTGATCACAGACCAGGCACCGCTATTAGAGGAAATGAGACGACTCGAGATAGAGGTTGTGTCCCCTGGGGTCACTGCTAGACTGACATCTTTAGTCTTGCAGCCCACTCTGCTGGACAGGATCAAAGAGAAACAGAGTGAGGACCCCCACTTGGCCAGGATTAGAGATCATATTCCGAGTACTTTACGGTAGATGCCTCGAGAGTACTGAGGTACAGGAACCGAGCATGTGTGCCAATACATGTGGAGATTAGAGAACAAATATTGCGAGAGGCCCATTATACACCTTATACCCTACATCCTGGTGGGACTAAGATGTATAAGGACCTCAAGGCACACTTCTGGTGGAAAGGCATGAAAAGGGATATTGGGAGATTTGTGGCCCGGTGTTTAACTTGTCAGCAAGTGAAAGCTGAGCATCTAGTGCCAGCTGGCAAGTTACAAAGTCTCCCAATTCCCGAGTGGAAATGGGACCACATTACGATGGATTTCGTGGTCGGACTACCTAGGGCACAGGGAGGAGCTGATGCTATCTGGGTAGTTGTAGATCGACTTACCAAGTCGGCGCACTTTCTGCCCATGCAGACTACGTGGCCACTTGAGCGACTAGCCCAGTTATATCTAGATGAGATAGTAAGATTACATGGAGTACCAGCCTCCATAGTATCAGATAGAGACCCGAGGTTTGTTTCGCATTTCTGGAAGAGTTTGCAAACAGCCTTGGGGACTGAACTCAGGTTCAGTACAGCTTTTCATCCGCAGACTGATGGGCAATCGGAGCGGACGATACAAATCCTGGAGGACATGCTGAGGGCTTGTGTCTTGGATTTCGGCGGAGGGTGGATTCGGCATTTATCTTTGGCTGAATTCGCGTACAACAATAGCTTTCAAGCGAGCATTCAGATGGCTCCGTTTGAAGTATTGTATGGACGCAAGTGTCGATCACCACTTTATTGGAGGGACGTAGACGAGAGACGGACCTTGGGACCAGATGTCTTGATAGAGGCAGAAGAGAAGGTCCGGGTGATTCGAAAGTATCTTCAGACCGCCCAAAACCGACAGAGGAGCTATGCCGACGTTCGGCGACGAGACTTAAAATTTCAGGTTGGAGATCATGTATTCCTGAAAGTCTCGCCGTCCAAAGGAATCAGGAGGTTCGGCATTCGTGGGAAACTTAGCCCCCGATATATTGGACCCTTTGAGGTATTGGGGCGTATCGGGCCAGTTGCCTACCGACTCGCACTTCCTCCAAGGCTTGCTGGTATCCATGATGTATTTCATGTTTCTACTTTGAGGAAGTATATCTTCGACCCATCGCACGTCATCGACTTCACACCGCTTGAGATCAGCGAGGATTTGAGGTATGAAGAACGCCCACTGCGAGTTCTGGATCGAGAGGTGAAAGAATTACGCAGTCGGGCCATTCCCTATGTGAAGATCCAATGGAGCAATCATGACGAGCGCGAGGCTACATGGGAGCTCGAGTCGGAGATGAGGGATGCTCACCCCTACTTATTCGAGACATCGGACTGAGGATTGTTGTTTAGTCTCGTTTCGAGGACGAAACTCTTTTTAGTGGGGGAGAATGTGATGATCCGGACTCCCGCAGGAACTGTGCAACATTAAACAGTGACTGTAGGGAGCTTATCCGGTGAAGCAGAGCTTGTAGAATCGAAATTGGATATTTAATATAGACTCTGCGCGAAAATCGGAGCAAATGGAATTTTCCGGGAGCTTTCGGCAAAATTTCGGATGGGAATTTGGCAAAATGGACGTCGGATTTGGACTCAGCGCGCGAAAACGATCGAAATGGTATATTCGCTTTATTTTTTTCGGCACTTGGTACTGTTCACCGGAACAGTAACCGCCGGCCGGAATTACTGTTCCGGCCGCCGGCGGCGAGCGGCGAGCGGCGGCGGGCGGCGGCGCACGGCGGCGGGCAGCGGCGCAGCGGCGGCACAGCGGCAGAGCGCGGAGGCGCGCGGCCCTGGTGCGCGGTCCATGGGCCTGGCGTGCACCGGGAGCACCGAATACCCCCTTTCCACGTGGCGCTTCCCCATTGGTTCGCCGGCTTCTAGAAGCGCGTGGGAGGGTGACACGTGGCACACCCGGATTGGCCGACATCTTCCGGAAGACCCGGCGCGGGGACCGGGCCCGTGCTCCACGTGGACACGTGGCGTCCTCTGAGTGGCCCTTGCACAGGCTGTTCCCTGTTTTGTGGACACGTGGCACGTTTTGGTTGGCCCGTTTCGGTGTTTCCTGTTCGGATCCGATCCTGTGTGGAGCCTCAGCCCATTATAAATAGGGCCCCCCACCCCCCTCTCTTTGCACCTCGGTTTTTGAGCCCTTAGAGAGAGAACCAGAGAAAGTGCCCTCTACGAAATTTCTTCCTCTCTCTCTCTTCTCTCTCTCCTCCAAATCTCAGAATTTTTGGAGTTACAGTTAGGGAGTTATCTGCGACGCGGCGCACTGCGACGGTTTTCTTTTCGGCCCATTTCCCGTCGCAGTTCCGTCGAAAATTCCCTGTGGGCTAACCAGGAGGAATTTTTGGACGATTTTTGCGACAGCGCGTTCCTAAGAGGTAAGGCTTCGATTTCCGTGTTGATCACTTTGCTCCATTTCGTACTTTTGGCACGTTTCCCGAGGTCTCTTTGACCCCCCTTTTTGCTGTGGAAATTTCTGGACAGTGTCAACTTCTCCGATTTTTATCTTGGCGTAGGAGCATCAGATCGAGGCGTTCAAAGAGTCGATTTTGATCTACTCTTCGCGAGGAACGCAACCGTAATTTTTCTGGATTTTTCTGAGCACTATACAGAGGTGAAAAACTCCTCTCTTTTCGTGCTATATGAAAAACAGCAAAAGCTGTATTTTTATGAATAATATAGTTACACCCTGTGCAATGTGTGTTGCTGTAGGGCACCGTTCTCGGCAGACAGCAGTTCTAGGGGACTGTGGACAGCCAGGAGACTATCTGGGTGTGATTTGAGCTGTTCGAGGTGGGCGGTTGTTGCTTACCTCATTTTTGACAAGCTCACTGGGATTACTGGAACTCCCTTAAAATTTAATTGATGAGAACAATTGGGACAAACTAATATGACAATTGATAAGAACAATTGGGACAAACTAATATGACAATTGATGAGAACAATTGGGACAAACTAAATTGATGAGAACTATTGGGACTACTAACAGGACTACTAACAGGACTACTAACAGGACTACTAACAGGACAATTGATGAGAACCGCTGGGACGAACTCTCCTAAAAATTAATATAACCCCACAGATGATATGATGACTTATATTGGGACACTGTGATGAGACAAAGGCTATAATCTCGCATGCAAATGACTTTTATTCAGTAAATCAATCTTTTTAAATCTTTGACACTATTTTACAACTTTTAAAATAAAGACAGTTGCATGCATGCCCGGACATCAGGTAGGGCCACTATTTATTGCTACACTATCATATTAAGACTTGACATGTTTTATTACTCTCTTTTACTTTCAGTTGCTTGTCGCTCGAGTATGAGCAGGGGTTTGGAATAGTATAGCCAAGGTTATGTTAGATTATAAACTTGTGGGGTGTTGCGGTGACCGCGGACAGTAGGCGGTCGATCAGATATTTATCCTTGCATCAGATTAGGGATGAGTCTGGTCTATTTTGCACCAGCTGAGGATCGGGTTATCCTAATGGGTGGTTTTCCCACTTGTTAAGTACTATGGCATCAGATCGGGGTTTTTCTTTAGTGGATAGTTTTCCCACTTTGATCATAGTCATGATCCAGTCCTGCTGTTTTATGGCACTTCTGATACTTATTACTGAGATATTTACTCGTGTGGGTCGCTCCCCTCGAGTGCCACTCCGGAGTGTGTTACAGACAGACTTTGAGTCCTTGAGACTCCTATCCCCTATCGGTGTTATGCGTTGACCAGCATACCCAATTTGGCAAACACTATTCCCTATCGGTGTCATGCGTTGGCCAGCATACCCGATTTGGCAAACACTATCCCCATCGGTGTTATGCATTGGCCAGCATACCCGATTTGGCAAGGCACAGCAGGCAGTACCAGTTTTACTAGTGACACAAGACTGAGTTATTTCAGGCAGGCATGTTTGGTATTGTTGCATACAGTCATTTCATGCTACATGACATTTAGAGGCATTCTAGTGGTGGTTTCCCTTTATTCAGCAGTTCTGTTTACAGCTTTACCACTTATTCCTTTCTGGCCTCTAGTAGTCCTAGTGGGTGCGTCAGAGTTGAGGTTTTGCCCACTAGGGGAGGCTACTGGTTTATCTGGTAGTTCTCACCCCCATTATTCTTTTCTGTTTCTTTCTTCTTCTTTATTTGGCAGAGTCGTCTGCGGGAGCTGCTAGGCTATCAGCGGCTGATAAAGGTAAGGGGATCGCTGAGTAGATAGATCTCCTGGGAGACTGAGAGCTGTAGATAGACGTTGTACCTTTCACTCAGGCTGTGATATTCTCCTTTTATTTTGAGTCTGGTTTTCGCCAGCTGGATGTACTATTTTGGTGAGCTGGGAGATTATTGTACTTATTACAGCTTTATTTGTAGTTCCAATCTGAGATACTTTGTGGTTCTTCCACTTCAGCTCTGTATTATGCTCTTTTATTGTTTATATTATATCGGAGCAGGTTACCAGCGCTTCGTGTACTCGGGAAATCCCATGTGCACGGCGGATCTGTTGGCGAGCCCCGGGTTCCGGGGCGTGACAACTTACCAGGTTGCTCGGAACACATGCATCTTAGATATGTCTCCAGGCACCTATTCACCCTTTCGGTTTGGCCGTCGGTTTGGGGGTGATATGCTGTGCTCATGTGCAACTTCACCCCTGAGAGTTTAAACAAATCTTGCCAGAATTTACTTGTGAACACCTTGTCTCTATCTGATATGATCCCACTGGGCATTCCATGCAGTTTATAGACTGTATTCAGGAAGGCTTTGGCAACTATTAGGGTTGTATAAGGATGTGTTAAGGGAATGAAGTGTGCATACTTGGCTAGCTTGTCTACCACCACCAATATAGTATCTCTATTCTCGGACTTTGGCAGGGCTTCAATGAAGTCCATGCTCACCAATTGCCAAGCTTGCGTAGGAATGGGAAGTGGTTGTAGTAATCCTGCATAGGGGGTTCCATCCACTTTGTTTTTAATGCACACTTCACATGCCTTCACTCTGTTTTTCCACTTCCCCTCTTAACCCGAGCCAGTAGAAATGTTGTTTGATCCTACGATAAGTATTATCAATTCCGGAATGTCCCTCCCAGAGCAGAGGAGTGTAGTTGGTCCACCAAGGTAGCTCTCAATTTTTCATTACTGCCTATGTAGAGTCTTTCCTTATATCTTAACAACCCTTGTTTCTGGGTGTAGTTGCCCTGAGAACTAGGTTGAACCAATGTCTCTACCAATAGTTGCTGAGCCTTTGAGTCATCCTTATAACTCTCCACAACCTCCTCAACCCAAGCTGGAATAGAAGCTGTTAATGCTAGGTTGTTACCCACCTCTGAGACCACCCTGGATAGTGCATCCGCAGCTAAATTTTTCTTACTCTTTCTGTACTTAATGGTGTATTCCAAGCCCATTAGCTTAAGCATTCCCTTCTGCTGAGTAGCTGTAGTAATCCTTTGCTCAAGTAAGTACTTTCAAACTTTCATGATCAGTTTTGATTATGAAAGGCTGAGGACTTAAGTAGTGTTTCCATTTACTAACAGCCAGCAATATAGCTAGAAACTCCTTCTCATACGTTGAGAGACCCCTGTTCCTAGGACTGATGGCCGTGCTGATAAAGGCTATTGGTCTCCCCTCTTGTGAAAGCACTGCCCCCATTCCCACATCACATGCATCTACTTCCACTGTAATGTTTTGTGGAAATCAGGCATAGCCAATACAGGAGCAGTGGGCCATTGCTTCATTCAGTTCACAAAAGCACCTTGTGCCTCCTCAATCCACCTGAAATTATCTTTCTTTAAAATTCAGTGAGAGGTTTGTTTTTTCCCCATACCCCTTAATGAACTTACGGTAGTAACCCGTGAGCCCAAGGACCCCTCTCAACTCCTTTAAGGTAGTTGGCTTAGCCACTTAACCATTGCTTCAATCTTGCTAGGGTCGTGGCTACCCCCCTAGATGATATAATGTGGCCAAGTACTCTACATGGTCTGTCCAAAGGAGCATTTGCTTCTCTTCGCTAGTAACTGATTCTCTTCCAACTGTTTAGCACTGTCCTTAAATAGCAGACATGCTCCTCTAAACTCTTACTGTAGATTAATATGTTATCGAAGAAAATCAGCACAAATTTTCTAAGTGAGGTTGGAAGATGTCATTCATCAATGATTGGAAGGTAGCCGGAGCATTAGTTAGTCCAAAGGGCCTAACTAAAAACTCGTAATGCCCAGCATGGGTTCTAAAGGCAATGTTTTCACAACATTGTCATGCATTCTGATTTGGTGGTACCCCGACCTCAATCTAGCTTAGAAACCATTTAGATCCCTCTAACTCATCCAGTAGATCATCTATGATGGGGCATAGGATACTTATCTTTAATGGTAGCTTTGTTCAGTTGCCTATAGTCTATGCACATCTTCCAGCTTTGATCTTTCTTCTTTACTAGGAGCACAGGAGATGCATAGGGGCTGCACTCTTTCGGATAAAGTTGGATTTAAGCAATTCAGTTACTTGCTTCTCCACCTCATCCTTCTGTTCATAGCTGTACCTATAAGGCCTGGCATTGATGGGTTGTGTCCCTGGCTGTAGGGGTATCCTGTGATCATGCTCTCTCTTAGGGGGTAGCCCTTGGGATCTTGGAAGATTTTGGAGTGCTGCTCCAGCACCTCCTGTATCTCTCTTGGAATAGGACCTTCACTCTTTAGTGTAGCTTGCTTGAGTTGGCCTAGGGCACAGCAGTAGCTTGCATCCCTGCTTTCACCCATTGCTTGGCCCCAATTGCCTTAAGCTTAGCCCCCTCAGTGATGCCCTCCACAGTCACTGATTTCCCTTCTTGTTTTAAGGTGACAAGTGTGTGTGTGAATAGTCCAAAGGTGACCTTTTCCATACTTCCTTGAGCTAGTCTATGCCTAGGTTATACTAGAGCCATCCAATCTAATGACTCTAAGGTCTGCCTGATATAGTTCCCCATGCATCATCCATTGAAACCCTGAGCATTCAACTTGCACAACACCTTGTGACATTGGCCAACAGTGACTACTATGGGTGTTGCCACTGTCATGTTAGCCTTCAATTCTTGGCTACTTGGAAGTCTATAAAATATGAGTACTTTTTGTATCTATGAGGATACTAGGGGTTTGCCCCCTAACACTCCCTATGCACCTTGATGGTTTTTTGGGGGTTTCACCACTAAGGGCATGGCAAAATGCCCATCTCATCTGGCTCAGATTACCTCCTTCTTCTTGTTCATCTTCTTGAAGCATACTTCATCAAATACCTCCCCACTTATACTTCACCACCACTCTGGTTTAAGGTTTTTCCTTGGCACTGGTGCCCTGGAAGTACTTTCACCACCTTGAAACACAGTCCAGCAGCCCTTCTCTGCTCTATCAACTGCCTGCTAGCTCCATTGCCATGTTGGATTCCTGTAAGTATGTGTTTTGTTGCCCTCCCCACTTGGATTACCTTCTGATTGAAGGATTTGGAGTACTGGTACCTTGAGTCTGCCCACTACCTCTCTGCCCATAGATCTGTGCTTCTTCCACATAATAGAGAGGGCTTATTCATGCAATTTAGCTTGTTCATATACCTCTCCAGTGAGGTTGGGTTGGAAAGATCTATAAAGGGAAACTAATCTCTTAAGTCCGCTGATAAACTTTGGATAAAATGCTCCTCACTGAGTGAATGGTTCAATCTAACATTCTTGCCCTCAATCTTCAAATTTTTCTTGATAAGCTTCCACACCTGAGGTCTGTTCTAATTTTGTTAAACTCCTTGACAGTTTCTTCATGAGAGCCCCATCAAACCTCCTGCAGACAGCCTCTGCTAGGTCCCCCAGTACGCTCTGGCTTGTCCACCATATATCCCTCTTCCACCTGATGCGCCTTCCCAGTGAGAGTGCAATAGTGGGCTACCTCTACCCACTGCT
>CM055078.1:15379562-15548396 GCA_029204045.2 Tillandsia leiboldiana
TTTGCTTCTCTTTCGCTAGTAACTGATCCTTCCAACTGTTTAAGCACTGTCCTTAAATAGCAGACATGCTCCTCTAAACTCTTACTGTAGATTAATAGTTGATCGACGAAATCAGCACAAATTTTCTTTAAGTGAGGTTGGAAGATGTCATTCATCAATGATTGGAAGGTAGCCGGTAGCATTAGTTAGCCACAGGGCATAACTAAAAACTCGTAATGCCCAGCATGGTTCTAAAAGGCAATGTTTTCCACAACATTGTCATGCATTCTGATTTGGTGGTACCCCGACCTCAATCTAGCTTAGAAACCATTTAGATCCCTCTAACTCATCCAGTAGATCATCTTGATGGGCATAGGATACTTATCTTTAATTGTACTTTGTTCAGTTGCCTATAGTCTATGCACATCTTCCAGCTTTGATCTTTCTTCTTTACTAGGAGCACAGGAGATGCATAGGGGCTTGCACTCTTTCGGATAAAGTTGGATTTAAGCAATTCAGTTACTTGCTTCTCCACCTCATCCTTCGTTCATAGCTGTACCTATAAGCCTGGCATTGATGGGTTGTGTCCCTGGCTGTAGGGGTATCCTGTGATCATGCTCTCTTAGGGGTAGGCCCTTGGGATCTTGGAAGATTTTGGAGTGCTGCTCCATCACCTCCTGTATCTCTCTTGAATAGGACCTTCACCTCTTTAGTGTGCTTGCTTGAGTTGGCCTATGGCACAGCAGTAGCCCTGCTCCCTGCTGTCACCCATTGCTTGGCCCCAATTGCCTTAAGCTTAGCCCCCTCAGTGATGCCCTCCACAGTCACTGATTTCCCTTCTTTGTTAAAGGTGACAGAGTGGTTGGAATAGTCAAAGGTGACCTTTCCATACTTCTTGAGCTAGTCTATGCTAGGATTATACTAGAGCCATCCAATCTAATGACTCTAAGGTCTGCCTGATATAGTTCCCCATGCATCATCCATTGAAACCCTGAGCATTTCAATTGCACAACACCTTGTGACCATTGGCCACAGTGACTACTAGTGTTGTTGCCACTGTCATGTTAGCCTTCAATTCCTGGGCTACTTGGAAGTCTATAAAACTATGAGTACTTTTTGTATCTATGAGGATAACTAGGGTTTGCCCCCTAACCCCTATGCACCTTGATGGTTTTTTGGGGGTTTCACACTAAGGGCATGACAAAAATTCCCATCTCATCGGCTCGATTACTCTCCTTCTTCTTGTTCATCTTCTTGAAGCATACTTCATCAAATACCTCCCCCACTTATACTTCACCACCATCTGGTTTAAGTGTTTTTCCTTGGCACTGGTGCCCTTGAAGTACTTTCACCACACTTGAAACACAGTCCAGCAGCCCTTCTCTGCTCTACAACTGCCTGCTAGCTCCAGATGGCCATGTTGGATTCCTGTAAGTATTTGTTTTGTTGCCCTCAGCCCCACTGGATTACCCTTCTGATTGAAGGATTTGGAGTACTGGTAACCTTGAGTCTGCCCACTACCTATCCTGCCCATAGATCTGTGCTTCTTCCACATAATAAGAGGGCTTATTCATGCAATTAGGCTTGTTCATTACCTCTTCCAGTGAGGTTGGGTTGGAAAGAGCTATAAAGGAAACTAATTCCTCATAAGTCCGCTGATATAACTTTGGATAAAATGCTCCTCACTGAGTGAATGGTTCCAAATATACATTCTTGCCCTCATTCTTCAAATTTTTCTTGATACGCTTCCACACCTGAGGTCTGTTCTAATTTGTTAAACCCTTGACAAGTTTCTTCATGATGCCCCCATCAAACTTCCTGCAGACAGCCTCTGCTAGGTCAGCCCAGTACATCTCTGGCTTGTCCACCATATATCCCTCTTTCCACTATGCGCCTTCCCAGTGAAGTGCATAGTGGCTACCTCTACCCACTGCTCCTCTGGAATTTGGTACAGTTTGAAAAACTGCTCGCTCTTGCTCAACCAGTCCCTTGGCTCTTCTCCCCCAAAGATTGGATAATCCAACTTGGGATAGGGAATATAGTGGGGATGTCTTGGGGCTGACTGTGTGGTAATTGCTCAGTTCCTATATATGGAGTGGGCACACTCCTTTACCCTTTACATCTTGTATTGCCCCCTGGTGCTGCTCCTTGGAATTCTGCACTCCCTTTCTTCCCTCTCTATTCTGAATAGGTGGATTGGGATCAGCCTTGAGGAATTGGCCGGGACCCAAATTGTCACGCCCCGGGGTCGAACTGCGACCCGGCTCGCCAACAGATCCGCCACCTATGCCAAACCCGCATAGGTGAAGCGTCCTACCTGCAAGAAAAGTACTACAGCTAAACAGATATCAGAGCTATAAATAAAAATCTGCTGTATAACTAAATCAATCACTGTACAACTGGAAATAACACAACAATGTCCGTCTCCCAAAAATAATAATCATGCAGAATCCTCATATACAAACTCAGAACTCAACCGGGAGTATCTCCAATAAATACATCAGTGTACAGGCTCTCAATACATAACAATCCTCACTACAACAGTCTCTCAAAGGAGGAAAATAAAATAACTAATCTACTGAAGCTCTCCTCTGAAGGGGTACCGCTACACTCCAACGACGGGTAGGGAACTAGCTCGCGACTCCCTCGCCTCGGTCAGAAGGATCAGCAACAGGAACAACAGGAACTGGAGTAGAAGTTTCTGTGGGAAAAGACACCACGACGGGTGTGAGAACTACGTCCCAAGTAGTTCTCAGTGGGTGCCGCCAACAAGCCCGACGGTCTGCCCACTAAGTCCACTAGAGGCATAAAGTAACAAAAGCAGTGCTGTAAGGAAAGCTGGGAAAAGTAAACTCTACAGCTACTATGCCTCTATCTAGATGCTCAAGGAGTGGGACAGAAAGAACATGATGCCACAACTAACTCTCATCTCTGATCACTCAATCTGAACTGACTGCCTCCTCGGGTCCAGTCAAGCCTGCGCCAACCTACTGCCGTTACGTCCCTGAGGAGCGGACTTACGTAGGATCTACTGCCGTTACGTCCCGGAGGAGCGGACTTACGTAGGATCTACTGCCGTTACGTCCCGGAGGAGCGGACTTACGTAGGGCGTCCATGACTGCCAACACCAGTACAGCCAGAGGGACAAATGCAACGACAAGTCGCGATAGAAAAGCTCAATCTCACGCCGGTATACAACCCGGTCTCGCCTACTCCGGAGTGGCACTCGAGGGGAGCGACCCGCTCGAGTAAAAGTAACCCATCTCAAGTATCTCTGTAAAGTATCTCTGTCAAGCTCAAATGTGGCTCATGCAGGCTATGATCCACGATCAAACAGATCGGTAACTCCAAGCTCAAAGCACAACTCAGTCGGAAAAAGAACCTCGACTCGAACAGGAATAGCCCAACACACTCTCACAGCTATGTCGGAGAACCTTCAACGACTCAATCTGATAAATGCACGACCATGGCTGAGTCGGGAAACCTCCACGACTCGATCTGCCAGAACCCCAAGATCCTCAAGGCTAAGTGGGAGAACCACCTCCACCACTAAATCAGAGAAACAACCTCTAGATCACACTCTGCCAACTCATGGCACCAAGTCGCATCCACTGCGAGAAACTGTCTCAACAGGCCAAACAGGCCAAACGTCGCATCTACTGCGAACAACTGCCTCAACAGGCCGACATCGCATCCACTGCGAACAGCTGACTCAACAGGCCAAACAGGCCGAACATCTCAACCACTGACCCAATGAAGGGTCCGGGAACACCGAAAGACTAGAACCTACAACCCAAATCAAACAAGAACAGGCTCTAGGCATAGCCTCTCGTTGTTCTCGTCCCAAGAAAAGGCAGACCTTAGAACCCAGACCACTCGAATCATCTCGGTGGTTAATTTATAGGAAAAACTGTGACATTTCTTACTGAAGCCATCTGATCTGTAAGAAATCCATATTTAATGATTTTTAGTTCTGCTTAGGAAAACAGTTGAAACCAAGTTTTATATCTAAGCCTCGAATGGCTAATGCCTTCGTCCAATCAAACAGGAACAGACTCAGGCGACCCTACGATGCTTGGAAGAAAATATTTGGTTGACAAAAATCATATGTGTGTCCAAAAAGGTTCTGGGTTTAAGGTTCTGCTAACACTGATCTACCGCTGCCACTAGCACAGCGGCGACAGATAAACAAGAAAAATAAAACATCTCGGGACCGCCGTCTACCCAAACGGCTCCCGCTACAGATGAACAACCAACTACATCTACCAGACGCCACTCTGCTCCCAAGCACGAGTGTAACATGCATCCCACACTAAAAGATAACTCCTGACCACTCGGCCCACTACCCGGGCGAGGAAGAACACTATGTCCAGGAAAGATAGAAGTGTGGATGTCTAAAGCAGAAATAACCCTAGCCCAAGTGAGGGTTTTCTACCAGTCTGGTTACACATGCAATCATATGACAGGGGTGCTAGGTCAAATTCCAAGATAACAATAATCAACAGCTTGTAGGGAAGGACAATAAATACATGATGATCTATCAATATCAGGAACATCAATTCCTATAATCTAGCATGCTATATAAAACACATCTATAACATGCAAGTCCCTACACAGATAGAATTAATGCACAGTCCATAGGTCGTGAAGACAAGGCCACCCACCAGAAAATGCTAACTGTCCGGAGTTCCACAGCTGAAAACACCAGAAGCAACAACCTCCACTAATCCTCAACCCAACGGGTTCACAAACATCCGCAAATACTCCTGGGTACAACAAAAGGTCCAAGGTTACACTTTATTCCACAAAATAACCAAGTACAAAAATCTGCAGAAGACAGTCCTGAAGATCTGAAATTCCCACCTACAGAAAGTGCCCTGAAAATTCCGATAAAAATATCACCGCGAGCGTCTCGTCGAGACCTTCGAAACGGGTACCTGCACGCCCAAATCCGAGCCCCGTAGGCCAAGTTACAAATTCCACAGTACAGGTGCGCAAACACTCACAACCACACAACTGTAAACTCAAACACAGATAAAAGGGGAATAGTATAGCTTCGGGCAAGCCTCAGAAAAATCCCGGAAAAATACAATGATAATCCTTGCGACGAGTAGATCCAAAAAGTGTATAGGCTCGTCTCGATCCGACACTCGGTTGCGGAGATAAAATTCCGGCAAGCCTCCGCTGTCCAGAAATCCACCAGCAAAACAGTGGCTTAGAAATGCCTCGTAAACCGTGCCAAGAACTCAGAATCAATCAAGGTGATCAACACGGAAATCGAAGGCGTACCTCTCGTGAACGCGGTGCCGCAAAAATCGTCTCAAAATTCCATCGGGGTAGCTCAGGGGGTCTCCCACACTGAAAGACGACGGTAGAAGCCAAAATCCAAGAAACGTCGCAGTGCGCCGCGTCGCAGAAAGCGCGGATCTCGAGGCCTCCAAAAATTCTGTAAATCCATCACAAGGTGGAGCACAAGGTGAGGAACATTTCCTCTTAAAACCTCTGCCAGAGAAGAGCTCGGCAAAACCTTCAAAACGCAGGCCAAAGGGGGCTATTTATAGCCCCAACTCAACAAATCCCGAAATACCCATTTTGTCCCAACTTCCGGGCGCCCGAAACTTCCGGGCTGCTACAGTGACCCAAAATGTACCCCAAACCAGCTGCGCCCGAATCGCCCCTGGAGTGACACGTGTCCCCGAACAGGCAACAGCGAGCGCGGCCAACCGCGTCGCGCCACGTGTCCTCCAGCTCTGCCGCCGAACGCGGAGTCAACTCCTCGGGATTCGCGCCCACGTGCGCCCGGCCGCGCCCACGTCGCGCCCACGTGCGCGGCCGCGCCGCCCACGGCCCCGTGTCGGGCCCGCATCCCGAGGCACCAGCCGCCAGCTGCGTGGACCGCGCGCTCGTGCACCAGCCAATGCCATCACGCCACGTGTCCCGCTCCGGTCCACCGCCGCCGCCGCCGCCGCCTCTCCGGCAGCCGGAACAGTACCCAAGACCTCGAAATCCGTGCCGGGTCATCCGAGCTCCGAAAAATACAAGTAAATAGTCCATTTTGAGCGTTTTCGCGCGCTGAATCCAAATCCGCTGTCCGATTTGCCAAATTCCACTTCTAAAATTTCTCAAAAATTCCCGGGAAAGCAAACTTGATCCGTTTTTCATGCCGAGTCCAAATCTTGGGTCCAATATGCGCGCAAACACCTCTAACACCCAACATGGGTCTCCGGAAGCCGCAGATCCAACAGTAATCCAAACGTGGGAATTCCGGGTCCTCACATCCTCCCCCACTAAAAGAAAGTTTCGTCCTCGAAACAAACACGGCTCAAAAGGGAGTTCAAAGCTAAGGGTAAGCATCCAACAACACAGTCTCCAACTCCCCAGTCGCTACTCACTCCCCGTGATTACTCCTCGACAAAATAGTAATTAGTACGGCATGGCCCGGTTGCGTAATTCTCTCATCTCACGAGCCAGAATTTGCAACGGGCGTCCCTCGTACCACAAGTACTCGCAGATCTCAAAGGAAACGAGTCCATCACGGGCGAGGAATCCACAAGCCTAACACTCCTGCTGAGACGTGGAAGGACCATCACGCACGCCAACAAAAGGCTGGGGGAAAAGAGAGAACAACCAATGTAGCACGCACCAACACCGCTCCCTGGTGCCAGCTCAACCAGGCGATCCGAGACATACCCATACGGTCATCCAAAGAAGAGAAGCCCTAATCGGCTAGGGTCCTCGCTCAATCACTCTAGGATCCTGACCATCCGCAGGGACTGCTTCACCGCAGTGTACCGTCAAAAGGGACCCTCAGGGACACAACCACGAGCCCCGTTCCTTAACAATAATCTACTGTAACTCCAAAGCCACTATGGGAGGCATCACTGTGACACGCAAATCCATCTCCCATCACTGGCGATGCTAAAATCGGCGCTAGTACCAGTCTCATCATCCATTCGCCATACTCTCCTGGCACTGCCAAATCCAAAAAGCTCCACACCTCAACAATAAATGTTGATCTCAGCCAAACTCAAATAGCATCCACATTGGCCGGAATTCCACCGCCGCTCCTATGGCTAACACATGGTGACCCAAGAAGGTAAGCTTCTAAAGCTAAAACTTGTATCTCAATAACCTGGCATACAGCTTCACCCACACAGCATGGTAACGCATCCACCAGTGCCCCTCACGCTCCAAGTCGCTTTGGGAGTAGATCATAATAACCCTGGAGGATCTTGTTACCAATACAATCAAGTACAGCTGGAGCACAATTCCTCAAACCAAAAGAGTGGCAGGGCGTTAATCAATCCAATTGGCCTCACTAAGAGCTCAAGATGCCCTACCGTGTCCTGAACGCCCTCTAGGCAAGGTCTTCGGCTGTCTGACTCCAAGTAGGTACCCGCACCATACAATAACTGCCGGAGTATGACTCCAACAAAAGGTCCAGAATAATACTCGGACCTGTCTACACACGAACCATAAAAGGGCCCTCACAGTCGTGTATCAACGATATGGCATCACCACCGTATATCAACGGCGTGGCACTAGGTCAAACAGACCCCTCGATCCATCAGATCCTGCAACTGCGCCATCAGCTCTCACAGCTCTACTGGCAATATCCAATGAGGTGCTGTCGAGGGTGGCGCGGTTCCCCGAACCACGCCAACCCAATCTCTATCTCCCTAACCGGCGGCATTATCAACAGCTCAGGTGAAATCACACCCGGAATCTCGTGGCAACAGAGATATCTTTGGGTCCCGGTGCCGCCGTAAGCACCTCTCACACTGTCGCTATAACCAGTGTGCTCTAACGACCTCAACAACCAAATCTCCTCTCGTCTGCCTCGCAGAAGGTCAAAGTCCTCACCTTCCGCAGTCTAACAAATCCACGCTACCGCTGCGCCACTCCGATATAGAGGTTGATGCTGCCATCGGGGTCCACCCGATCTCTGGCATCACGGGAACCCGTTATCCAGGAAAAATAAAATCAGAAATATCTCTGCCGGCCGATCTGTCCTCCATCACCCGGCGCCAAGCGCCAATATCCAGAACTCGCCTCTGGCGGCAGATCCCTATCCCAAGGAACTGCAGCGCCATGCTCCATACACAATGCCTACCCATCGAAGCGTCAATAATCCAAAACGGATGGACCAACTACACTGAAATGTATCCTAGCGCAAACCATTCCCCGCCAAACATATCCTATGCGCCTCAACTCTCGAAACCTGGAGCGTGCAGTTCAACAATTGCATAAACTCCCTAGCACGGGGAGGCTCTCCGAGAGTCTCTCCATCACCACCAACCCCAATTCTGCCTACAAAGGCTCCAACTCAAACCTATGAATCGGGATGGTTCAGACTGCCGGGACTGGCTCCATCGATCAATGATGTCCCAAAGCTCAGCTACTATCCACTATCCACCCTGCCTCGGTGCCTCGGCACTGCTCGTCGGCACGGAGGGGGCTGCTCGCTCCATCGGCGCCACTGGTACAACTGAAGATACCACTGCATAGGAAGAGAGTACTGGAGGACACTCAAGCGGTACTGCCACTGGCTATGCTCTATGCTCCAACAAGCGCATCAAACGTTCCATGGCTTCTTCCTGGCATCAGACAGCCTCCGACATCTGTGCCATCTGGATCCATAACTCCTGGGTCTCGCTCTGCTCTGATAGCTCTGTCTCCCGCTGCTCGGGTTACTCATCAGATGCGGGATGTGCCCTCTTCGCTACACGACGTCTCAGGGGCATCGTAGACCACTGCACAATAACAAACATCAGGACACAACAACCATACGACCCAATCCAGCGAAAGTCTAAGACATGTTATCAATTCCACAGCATTATGTTGTCTGCAGCCAACATAATCGCTTAGGAGCATAAACATGCCAATCACTCATCCCGTCTCTTGGGAGAGGTACAAAACTCGATCAGGACTCTCGCTAAAAGTCACGACTCTCACGTGGTCATCCTAATGTCCAACCACAAGCCTAGGGTTTCTAAGTCCTCAATGACCTACAACCTAGGCTCTGATACCACTCTAATCGGTCACGCCCCGGGGTCGAAACTGCGACCCGGCTCGCCAACAGATCCGCCACCTATGCCAAACCCGCATAGGTGAAGCGTCCTACCTGCAAGAAAAGTACTACAGCTAAACAGATATCAGAGCTATAAATAAAAATCTGCTGTATAACTAAATCAATCACTGTACAACTGGAAATAACACAACAATGTCCGTCTCCCAAAAATGATAATCATGCAGAATCCTCATATACAAACTCAGAACTCAACCGGGAGGTATCTCCAATAAATACATCAGTGTACAGGCTCTCAATACATAACAATCCTCACTACAACAGTCTCTCAAAGGAGGAAAATAAAATAACTAATCTACTGAAGCTCTCCTCTGAAGGGGTACCGCTACACTCCAACGACGGGTAGGGAACTAGCTCGCGACTCCCTCGCCTCGGTCAGAAGGATCAGCAACAGGAACAACAGGAACTGGAGTAGAAGTTCCTGTGGGAAAAGACACCACGACGGGTGTGAGAACTACGTCCCAAGTAGTTCTCAGTGGGTGCCGCCAACAAGCCCGACGGTCTGCCCACTAAGTCCACTAGAGGCATAAAGTAACAAAAGCAGTGCTGTAAGGAAAGCTGGGAAAAGTAAACTCTACAGCTACTATGCCTCTATCTAGATGCTCAAGGAGTGGGACAGAAAGAACATGATGCCACAACTAACTCTCATCTCTGATCACTCAATCTGAACTGACTGCCTCCTCGGGTCCAGTCAAGCCTGCGCCAACCTACTGCCGTTACGTCCCTGAGGAGCGGACTTACGTAGGATCTACTGCCGTTACGTCCCGGAGGAGCGGACTTACGTAGGATCTACTGCCGTTACGTCCCGGAGGAGCGGACTTACGTAGGGCGTCCATGACTGCCAACACCAGTACAGCCAGAGGGACAAATGCAACGACAAGTCGCGATAGAAAAGCTCAATCTCACGCCGGTATAACAACCCGGTCTCGCCTACTCCGGAGTGGCACTCGAGGGGAGCGACCCGCTCGAGTAAAAAGTAACCCATCTCAAGTATCTCTGTAAAGTATCTCTGTCAAGCTCAAATGTGGCTCATGCAGGCTATGATCCACGATCAAACAGATCGGTAACTCCAAGCTCAAAGCACAACTCAGTCGGAAAAAAGAACCTCGACTCGAACAGGAATAGCCCAACACACTCTCACAGCTATGTCGGAGAACCTTCAACGACTCAATCTGATAAATGCACGACCATGGCTGAGTCGGGAAACCTCCACGACTCGATCTGCCAGAACCCCAAGATCCTCAAGGCTAAGTGGGAGAACCACCTCCACCACTAAATCAGAGAAACAACCTCTAGATCACACTCTGCCAACTCATGGCACCAAGTCGCATCCACTGCGAGAAACTGTCTCAACAGGCCAAACAGGCCAAACGTCGCATCTACTGCGAACAACTGCCTCAACAGGCCGACATCGCATCCACTGCGAACAGCTGACTCAACAGGCCAAACAGGCCGAACATCTCAACCACTGACCCAATGAAGGGTCCGGGAACACCGAAAGACTAGAACCTACAACCCAAATCAAACAAGAACAGGCTCTAGGCATAGCCTCTCGTTGTTCTCGTCCCAAGAAAAGGCAGACCTTAGAACCCAGACCACTCGAATCATCTCGGTGGTTAATTTATAGGAAAAACTGTGACATTTCTTACTGAAGCCATCTGATCTGTAAGAAATCCATATTTAATGATTTTTAGTTCTGCTTAGGAAAACAGTTGAAACCAAGTTTTATATCTAAGCCTCGAAGGGCTAATGCCTTCGTCCAATCAAACATGAACAGACTCAGGCGACCCTACGATGCTTGGAAGAAAATATTTGGTTGACAAAAATCATATGTGTGTCCAAAAAGGTTCTGGGTTTAAGGTTCTGCTAACACTGATCTACCGCTGCCACTAGCACAGCGGCGACAGATAAAACAAGAAAAATAAAATATCTCGGGACCGCCGTCTACCCAAACGGCTCCCGCTACAGATGAACAACCAACTACATCTACCAGACGCCACTCTGCTCCCAAGCACGAGTGTAACATGCATCCCACACTAAAAGATAACTCCTGACCACTCGGCCCACTACCCGGGCGAGGAAGAACACTATGTCCAGGAAAGATAGAAGTGTGGATGTCTAAAGCAGAAATAACCCTAGCCCAAGTGAGGGTTTTCTACCAGTCTGGTTACACATGCAATCATATGACAGGGGTGCTAGGTCAAATTCCAAGATAACAATAATCAACAGCTTGTAGGGAAGGACAATAAATACATGATGATCTATCAACATCAGGAACATCAATTCCTATAATCTAGCATGCTATATAAAACACATCTATAACATGCAAGTCCCTACACAGATAGAATTAATGCACAGTCCATAGGTCGTGAAGACAAGGCCACCCACCAGAAAATGCTAACTGTCCGGAGTTCCACAGCTGAAAACACCAGAAGCAACAACCTCCACTAATCCTCAACCCAACGGGTTCACAAACATCCGCAAATACTCCTGAGTACAACAAAAGGTCCAAGGTTACACTTTATTCCACAAAATAACCAAGTACAAAAATCTGCAGAAGACAGTCCTGAAGATCTGAAATTCCCACCTACAGAAAGTGCCCTGAAAATTCCGATAAAAATATCACCGCGAGCGTCTCGTCGAGACCTTCGAAACGGGTACCTGCACGCCCAAATCCGAGCCCCGTAGGCCAAGTTACAAATTCCACAGTACAGGTGCGCAAACACTCACAACCACACAACTGTAAACTCAAACACAGATAAAAGGGGAATAGTATACCTTCGGGCAAGCCTCAGAAAAATCCCGGAAAAATACAATGATAATCCTTGCGACGAGTAGATCCAAAAAGTGTATAGGCTCGTCTCGATCCGACACTCGGTTGCGGAGATAAAATTCCGGCAAGCCTCCGCTGTCCAGAAATCCACCAGCAAAACAGTGGCTTAGAAATGCCTCGTAAACCGTGCCAAGAACTCAGAATCAATCAAGGTGATCAACACGGAAATCGAAGGCGTACCTCTCGTGAACGCGGTGCCGCAAAAATCGTCTCAAAATTCCATCGGGGTAGCTCAGGGGGTCTCCCACACTGAAAGGCGACGGTAGAAGCCAAAATCCAAGAAACGTCGCAGTGCGCCGCGTCGCAGAAAGCGCGGATCTCGAGGCCTCCAAAAATTCTGTAAATCCATCACAAGGTGGAGCACAAGGTGAGGAACATTTCCTCTTAAAACCTCTGCCAGAGAAGAGCTCGGCAAAACCTTCAAAACGCAGGCCAAAGGGGGCTATTTATAGCCCCAACTCAACAAATCCCGAAATACCCATTTTGTCCCAACTTCCGGGCGCCCGAAACTTCCGGGCTGCTACAGTGACCCAAAATGTACCCCAAACCAGCTGCGCCCGAATCGCCCCTGGAGTGACACGTGTCCCCGAACAGGCAACAGCGAGCGCGGCCAACCGCGTCGCGCCACGTGTCCTCCAGCTCTGCCGCCGAACGCGGAGTCAACTCCTCGGGATTCGCGCCCACGTGCGCCCGGCCGTGCCCACGTCGCGCCCACGTGCGCGGCCGCGCCGCCCACGGCCCCGTGTCGGGCCCGCATCCCGAGGCACCGGCCGCCAGCTGCGTGGACCGCGCGCTCGTGCACCAGCCAATGCCATCACGCCACGTGTCCCGCTCCGGTCCGCCGGCGCCTCTCCGGCAGCCGGAACAGTACCCAAGACCTCGAAATCCGTGCCGGGTCATCCGAGCTCCGAAAAATACAAGTAAATAGTCCATTTTGAGCGTTTTCGCGCGCTGAATCCAAATCCGCTGTCCGATTTGCCAAATTCCACTTCTAAAATTTCTCAAAAATTTTCGGGAAAGCAAACTTGATCCGTTTTTCATGCCGAGTCCAAATCTTGGGTCCAATATGCGCGCAAACACCTCTAACACCCAACATGGGTCTCCGGAAGCCGCAGATCCAACAGTAATCCAAACGTGGGAATTCGGGGTCCTCACACAAATAGCTTCAGCAATTGGTCATGCCTCCTTGCAGCTTCAGTCTGCTGTGCCTCATGCCTCTGCTGACTTCCCAATTGGATTTCATCTAACTGGTGCACTAAGGCCCCCAACTTTTAATTATAATCAGTTCCAAACTGTTGCAACCTATCTTCTATGATAGTATAGCACTCGATGGGCATCGTGTGCATTCTCTCTTCTAGGGTTTTGATCTGCTCACTCATCTCTTTGAGCCTTGTTCCCTCGGTCATCTCTACCAGGTAGGGTTCTTTAGTACTATATTGGAATCTGTTGTATTTTGATTTCCCTATCTTGATTGAGAGTACTGATGCTTCTTCTTTTTTTCTTTTCTTATCCAGATTCAAGCTACTGCAACAATATGTTGGGCATATGAATCAGAGCAATTTGGGAGAACTCAATACCTCCAATGGAGTGGCTTCTCGGTTGCCTAGTGATCGGTTGTGGGAATTTGGCTGGTAAATTGCTCGATTCTGGTTGCTTGTTGATTGTGGCTTGTGTTTGGTTGCCTCGATGCCTCGATCTACTGTGGCTTATTGCTCTGTTGCCTCGATCTGTTGCCTCGATATGATGTTGCTTGTTGCTTGTTGCCTCGATTTGTTGCCTCGATCTGATGTTGTTTGTTGCTTACTGCCTCGATTTGCCGCTTGTTGCTTGTTGCCTCGATTTGTTGCCTCGATCTGATGTTGCTTGTTGCTTTGCTGCTTCGATCTGTGGTGCAGTTCTTCACGATCCCTAGGAATGGAACTGCTCTGATACCACTTTGTAACAAACCTGACGATCCGCAACCAATCCATAAGGATATCGATCTGAGATTGGCTTGGCGGTGAGGATGATGGCGATGATCCGGACGATCCGTCGCCAATCGATGATGAGATTACTCTGAGATTGGCTTGGCGGAGAGGATGATGGTCCAATGCTCATATTGGATCAAGGTGATCGAATATGGGAATTGGGTTTAGATCTGAGAAATTGGAATTGGGGAAGAGAGAGATAGAGAGAATTGGTGGGAAAAGGAGGAAGAGGGGAAGTGAATAGAAGCTGCTTATTCCATAACATGTCCTAGTCTGTAATACATTGCTCTATTTATACTACTACTCCCAATGGACTTAACTGTAATTATATATTATTAAGGGTTGTTAGTGGTAAAAGCTGTAATGTGTATATGGGTCGTTACTGGGCTTGAACTCTTGCTCCCCTGGGCTTCTGGGCCAGGCCGCTCTCTGCTACAGTGTGCCGCCTCCTCCCCTGCTTGGTGGATCCTTCCCCGCTACTTGGTGCCCGATCCGAATGGAACTCTCCAGAGCTTCCTTCTGACGCAGAGGTCGCTTCTCACCTACCCCCGTACGGTGCCCTAACTCAACCTTACCTCCACCGACGCCCCTTCACCCTGGTTCATCTCCTCCTCGCCACTGTTCCTCTCTTCCTCTCCAGGAGCTCCTCCTCTCCTCTCTACTGTATCCTCCCTACTCCCTCTACTAGCTGCTACACGATTGTTCCTTTTAATTTGGGTTTGCGTGCATGGTAGAGCCTCTATCATCTTGATGGCTCCTAAGATCCCATTGTAGGAATCTTTCATTCCCTGCTGAATTTGTTGTTTCCTTTTATTTATATGCATTGTATGTTAAAGCTCTCCCTACGTTACCTACTGTTTCTTTTTTAAGGAGAGGGAGGGAGGGTTTTGGATAGAAACACGGTCTAGTAACAGAATTGTGTTCAGAGCTTAGAAAACATACTACTTGTATACTCCCGCCAAATAAATGAAACTTTTTTACTAGTCAAGTTTAGAGTTTAGGATTTAAGACCCACAGCTTTTGGTTTACTCTATAGGCGAAATTTATTTGCCCAGCAATATGATTTAACAACAGCTCAGATTGGGCACATCAAAAGTTGGGTTGCTCCTGTTCTTTTCCGTTTCGGAGGGCTGTGTCAAGCAAATTTCCAAAGTTGTTCTATTCAAAATTAGCTGTTGTGAATCAAAACTATTCATTTGATCCCCAATTTTGCTGCAGTACGTATGCACACCAAGCCTACTAAACTATCCTATCAACAATTGTGGAATTTTTTGTAACAAAGTTGATGTCTACATGAGATATAACTAATGCAAATACGGAAATCAAAATTAGGTTAAGATCATTCAATTAGGGTCAAATCAAAGAGAAAAGACGCTTATTTAGTAGCCCTATACAGGGTGACCACACAAAGCTAACCAGTGCATAAAACTAGAAATGCATGACAAGAAGAATGAAAATAACATAAAAGTTTGCCGACCAAAATATATCCATGTTAATACACTGTTGGTTGTACACTAGCAGGCGAATTCGGCAACGATGATAATTACCAAACACATTTCCAAATTTTGAAACATCATGCACTTACTCTTGTGGTTCTATTGAACAAATTTTCGATTGAGCTTGTCATTATAACATTGCAGATGCTTTTTGTTAAGATTGAAAAGAGGGATCTACTCCGCTTGACGGGTCCCAACCAGGAGGCTTGATGTTAGGCCAATCTCCTCGGCACCCTAACCTAATGTAAAGACTCTTCTTTCCTAACAAGAAACACCAATAATAACAGTTAGAAATCGATATCTGCTACCAAAAAATTGGACTAAGAGAGCATTTCTAACAGAACTCTGTCCATGGAGATGTCAAATCAAAATCAGAACAGCTCTAGAGGAGTATAGAAACTGAACACAGAATTCTACTAGAATGAATTTGCAGGTTTTGGCCAAAAAACTTAGATACATTTCACAGATAATTCAACTAAAAAAGGAGACTAAGAAAATAGGCTTAACGCCAGAAACTGATCAACCCAGTAACAAGATAAGGTGAGACCTATGATTTTAGATGAGAAACTATTATAGCTGGACCTGGTCCACCACATCATCCGAGGACTTCCATACACACCCCTATTCTAAATTCTAGCAGGCCAGAGAGTTGCAGCCTTTCCAGACAAAAAAAATATTTTCTTTAAAAATGGTAAGAATTAAAAGTAGCAATGACTGATGTGGTAATCCAGGTCTGGAAAATAATATCTCATTTCAGGGGACCCTTTTGATGCCATTGTTCATAAGAAATAGAACTAGGTAAACGTTCACAGAGAAGAATGGATTCTATGTTGCTCAGCTATGATGAAAACAAAAAAAAGGGCTACTAATTTGAAGCTTAATTAGAAGAAAAAGACAGCATCTTTGAGCATTTTGGGGAAGCAAAAACATAGTGATACCTGCAAGCTGCTTATCTGACAGGGTTAGTTGTTTCAAAGCACTCAGACACCCTTGAGCCACATCTCGAGCATAGCCTATATCCCATCCCCCGAGCTTCACGACTACATCTGCCTTTGAATAAGCTAAACTTCCATCTTCTATATGTCTTTGAGCCTCTTCCTTTGCAGATGCTTCATCTGTACAATCAAACTAGGATCTCAAGAAAAAGAAAATTCTGACTCTATAATATACATTTCACTGCATCTGAAGAATACTGTATCGGATGTAAGAACTAAAAGTCAACAGACACACTCACAACTTCGTATTTCTCAGTTTATTTTTCACTGCAACAATTGCAAAAACGAAAGGATAATTTTGTTCAGTACCAACAAGCAAAAGGAAAAATGAAGGTTCCTGCATCTAAACAACTACTCCTTAGAATTGAATAGGTGTATTGCAACTTGCACATATTTTTTGTAGTGCTTTCATGCATTTTCCTGTGATGTGCCAAATGTAAACTGTGATACACAAGATGGATGTGGTAATCAAAATGTGAAAATGTGATAACATGATGTACATGGAAATCCCCGAAGGGAAGAACAATCATGGTATGTAAACACAATAAGGTTCATTATCAAAGTATATATAGATTAAAAAAAAAGCAGTTACCAACACGGATATGTTAGTAGTTGAGAGATGCACTGTCTCCAATCTTCATCTTGGCATGACACAATAACTCAATTCTCAATACAAAATTTCGTCCACGAATTTGCCACCAGACAATGAACATGATAATACACCAAAAGTAGCAGATAATGATCCTTGGAAGTTTCCAACTTGAGCAGAAGACTATCTAAAGTTCATGAACGCTGTAAAATTTTTTGAGAAACGTAGGCACAGGCAAAGCCTCATCATCTTCATTCATAAGTAATGAACAAAGCATGCGAGGAGGCAACTAGGCCTCATGAACACAAACACACACACACACATGCATGCACACACTCGTGTGTACACAGTAAACACACACACACACTCCAACCCGCAATCTGATTTTTAAGCGAGGATCCTACAATCTGATGTAAATGCTTATACATCCTCCAAATTCAAGTTGATGCTCCACTCTTTCCAATTCCTTACGATCAATTTTTTCATGTACTCTAGTGATGTGGATTGGTTAACGAATATTCTTTTATTTCTCTCGAGCCACGTCCTCTACCATATACATCTGACGAGGAGATCCCATCCGTTACATATTGTTTAGGAATTGTTTTCTTTCTCCATTCCCCCCATATCGAACCTACATTCTTGCCCTCAAAATCGATATTAAGCTTCTGAAGTATATCGTGCTAAATCATTTTTCAATGACAGTTAACGAGTAGGTGGCCGACCGAAATGACAGTTAACTTAGTTATAAAATGTAATAATGATTCTAGTTTTGATGATCAATCCTAAGAAACATAGTTGCAACTATTTGCCTTTGAATACTGCAGAATGGAAAGGTGAAGAAAATAGCCTTGCCTAGAGCTTCAGATCTGGACAACCATACAGTGAAGCCAGCATGAAGATGTCGCCACCTGTCAAGTCTACTTGCAGCTCCATGCTGCCCCCCAAGCGTAGCAACGACGGTACGAACATGACTACAAATAATAGCATATTTTTACAATTTTTAATACGTAAGTTTTAGGCAAAACTCTTTGAATATTATGAAGTCATAGGATTAGACCTGCTAAGACATTCTAATAGAGCACTTTCTGCTGCAGCAACACCATCAGCTCCTTCTGAAGCCACCCCTGGAAGTTATTACACTTCATTAATGCACTGCAAAGAGAAGAATACAGAAAAACTAAGGCTTCGAAAAGGCATAGGATAACCAAAGCCTTAAAATATATTTAGCGAAATATAAGGAATATGTACCACTATAGTTTAGCAAAAGATACACTAAAAGATAGATAGTATGAAAATTGCTGCTGAAAGCAGAATGAGCCACAAAATTATAAAAGAAATGCAAAACAAGAAAGAAAATTGTCTACTTTCGATCTAATCTCTATCAATACTAGTAATTTAGGTCATAAATAAATTATCCATACATAAATCGACTGATTGTTGAGCATATCTTTCCAGCAGTTCACTTGTATAGAGTGGAACATATCTGCAACATCACATACACAAAAATCAATTCTGAGGACCATTGGCTAGATGTTGAACTAAACACGCACCCAACTTTAACAATATGTTAAAATGGTATGTAATATGTACAAATCAAGAGAGTAATATAAATACTGCGAACAGAAAGTTGTGCAGGAAGAAAAAATAACATAATGGTGCCAGCTTATTTTGAATGCCATGCAGTTCCATGGCATCCATTGAGTGAATAACTTCTAATTCGACCTACTAAATCTATATAGAACACAATTATCATGGTATTTCACTTCAAGCAAACTTTTTATTCCGTCGGTAACATTCAACTCTTTACGGTAGCCCAAGGTCAATAAAAAGTTAGTTTGTGCAATCTGTCCTAAAAAATGAAAATTGAGAATTAACTCTCTTCATTTGGACATCACAGCTTCCTCAAATATGTACCTTCACATGCTCCCTCTACGGCGACCTGTTTGGTTCACCTTTTGTGCTTGCCGGACACTCATCCAGGCCAAACAGGTCGTTTGGCTTTAACCATCTAATTGTCGCGGTGGCCAGCAAATACAGAAAACTGTTGTTTCTACGTGTTTCATCACAACACTGGCTCGGTGCTTTCCCTCAATGCAGACCGGTGCAGTGAGGAATCCGACCACAGATGGGCCAAACAAGGCCAACGTTTAAACAAGGAAAAAGGTCATGCTTGTTGAGCTCATGCCAATCCACATAACCATAGAACACCTATCGTGCACGTCCTGGTCACATGCCAAGGCATGTTGGTACGTATCAATGTAAAATACATACACACCATCGTAAACACCACCACATAAATTCTCAGTGTTACGTGGCTTTAGAATGAAGTGCTCTTCAATAGTTTCAAGTATGTGCTTAACTTCTGCACTAGCCCAACTATCACTAGATAATTGAACCATCACATTGTTTTGGTCATCATTTCGGCCAAATGTATTACTTGAATTAAAAAGGGTACATAACAGAAAGAGCAAACGAAGATGGCTCTTATGAAGTTAATTATTGCACAAGTTCTCCAAAGTGATAAGTTTCAAGCTCAGCCATGAAAAAACATGCATACCCAATACCGTTAGCAAGCTCTTTAGCCACTATCTCATTAATCTCTGTGGAATCACCAATAACATAAACAGAAGTTCCTTTTAATAATTGAGGTATTCCTAAAGAAAGTGACTCCCAAGATTCCCTGATATCAGGCCATTTCAAATCTGCATCATACTTCTTCAAATTAAGTACCAATTGATCCTCATCTATATACCTGTCAGAAAGAGACAAAGAGGGGACATCCAATCAAAGCTGAATAAAAGATTAGAGTGATCTTACATATCAATCAAAGTAAAAGTTTTAATATGAATCTTGAATTCTGCTTGTATCTACCATATTGTTTCAGAAGATTTTATCCTCTCGAACAGACGATCTGTTTCCATGAGAGTTATGAGGGTTCCAGCAGCTTTAACTCTAATCAATAATGAAGTCTCATCTACATCCACAAAAACATCTCTCGAACTTTGCACACCTAATGCCCCAATATCTAACCTCAATTCTAACTCTGCAACACCATCAGCAAACTGCACAGCGCGTCATACAACATCTACATTAGTTTGAACACCATTACAGGATAAATTTAGATAATATCAAGGGCCATAAATAATGCCACATGCCAAAATATTGCATGCTTAACAATCACTCACTCACTAGTAAACTTCATCAATTATCTCTGACGATTAATGTCAAAGAACCTCTAGTGTAAAAAAAGAAAAGAAGAGATAACCATATCATTTTTTCAATATAATGTAACAATTATCAAAACCCTAATCATACTTCTTGCAAGAAAAATCAAAGGAACAACACAATTTTCACCTGAAGAATGTAATCAATAGTAATACAGAAAACCATATATTAGTACTTACAGAGTTATATTAACTTTTTAAAGCCTACTCATTAAGAATGACGCTTTCAGCTCAAGAATAAGATCACCAGTATTCCCAGAATAAAATAAAAGAAACCATATGATACCTCTTCAAAATTCTATACATCACCGACATCGAAACCCTAATCTTACTTCTTGCATAAAAAGAATCAAAGGTTTCTCACCACAATAATAAGATTCAAACATATAAAGAACGATTCATCGATTCACACGACAAGAAGCATGCATTACCTCGTAGTTTCTCGCTGCGGTGGGAGCGGAAGAGACATGTGCGTTGGGAACCGATCGAAGCCTCTCCGCAGAGGATAGGTGCCGAGAGAGGAGAAGAGAAGGCCGGGGAAGAGGATTTCTAGCTCTAAGAAGGAGAGGGGAGCCGAGAAGAGGGACTTTTAGGGTTTCTCTAGGGTTTTGCAGGGCGAAGGAGATCGCGGAGAGGAGAGACGCTGCCATTGGCGTTCGCCAGAGGAGTAACTCGAAACGAGAGAGAGCGAGAGAGACGACAGGGGATATGAATTAAGAGAAAAGCAAATGGTAAAAAAGGGAGGATGATAATGGGCCGACGTGGTGCAATAATTGGACTGGCCTAATTAAATGGGCCTTCAGGCCCATTAATCAGACCTGAAGAAAGTGCAAGTACTGAGTGAATGATCCGGCCCGATTAAATGGGCCAAAAATTTCGGCCCAAATTTTATTCAAGCCTTTTCATCTTCCACCGATCGAGTTAGGTAATGGCCTATTAATGGGTCTCTTTGAATGGGCTTGTATTGGTTGCGATTCGACCCAAATGGTGTCCTTATTTTCACCTACGCCTAGTTTATATGTAAAGTTCAAGTTGAAGTCAACTTTACTTGAATTAGATTTTAAATAATAATTATTTTTTTCTCACTATTCTTTTCTATAGTTATGAAACTAAAGTTGTCTCAGTTTTGTTGTTTGTTTAATGTTTAGCAGAAAATGAATGCTGTAAAATTAAGATGAAGTTATCCCTCATCTCCGTATTTTATTATATATTTTGTTTTTCTCTATTTTTTGTAATTGATTTCGACATGAAATGGACGGAAAATAATTATACTGTTTTGAATAGTGTGAGTTTCGATCGAAAATGAAGATTTGGCTACCCCTCTACACTTTTGCACTTTTGAGCCATTTGAGATCCACATGCTATTTAGATGTATTCATCTTGACACGTGCGCACAGGTCGGGTCGCCACAATAATAATAATTTTCTGAATAAATAAAAATAAAATAAAAATAAAAATAAAATTAAAAATAAAAAATAGAAAAAAGTAAAGGGGTGAGAAAAAAGAGGACGAGGTGGGGGGCGGGGGGGGGGGGGGGGGGGGGGGGGCCTTGAATGGCGGGCGCACAGGTCGGGTCGCCATCAACTTGAAGAAGTCTCACTGCGAACCCCGCCCGGAGCTGCCCGTGCTGCCCGGGTGATGTGATTGGACGCACCCAACATCTCTGCCCGCGGGCACCTCCCTAATCATACTGCAATCGAGTGTACGGTGTACCTTACCTTTATTTATTTATTTATGAGTAAATAATTGGATGCACCAAAATCTTACTTTGGATGATTGAGAATTATTATGTTCTCATGCATAATACCAAGGTTTATTTTTTTTTTGCTACTTAATTTTATATATACTTGTAAATATATTAATTAATATGCCATTTAGCACTTTATTAGCGTATAATATTTGGGAGCTACAAAAGTTTCTTTTTTCTTTCCTTTTTTTTTTTTGGCATAAATACAGTGGTTATGTTGTGGTTATAATTTTGCTTTTATTTATACTTTAACTTATTACACAAAGAGCAAAATGCTCCTACAAAGAAAAGGCAAAATTAAATTTTAGGTCTTGTTTGGTAAAAATTTTTAGAATTTTTTTAGAATTTTTTTTTACACATAAAATATGTGTAATTGGATATATACCGTTTGATGATCATTTCTGTATTTGTTATGAAGATATATTAGTTATTCTATAATACATTATGGACAGATAGGTGATAACCCATAATGAAAAAATTATGTAGGCATCATAAATCTTAGATGGTACGTTCATACCCTGACGTACACTCTATTGTATATAGTTTTTTGTTTTTTTTTTTTTAAAAAAAAAAGCTAAAAATCTAGTGGTGTAATTTTAATTAACAAGTTTTGATTCCAAATGCAATAGTGAATAGTGTGCGTGACACATGCATGTACACCATTTCATTACACTGTATTCTATAGCTAGGGGTTTTGCATCAGACTCATGGTCCTGGCTCTGGTCATCTGAGCCAATGTCGTGGGAAAGTAGTAATAAGACGCGTCGCTTCCTGTTGCCACGTGTGGATTAATAAATGTGATTCAGAGCTGATGCGTTTATGGTCCAGTAGGTATTATCATGTGTAGCTCCCCCGCAATTCTCGCTTATTCGGATTTTACCTGTCACCCGGACCACACGGAATTAATGTACTGGGAAACGATAGGGACTAATGCTACTGCTATATATATATATATATATACCACTATATATATTTTAAAAAATATATATTAGGTGTTAGGTTAAATTTGTTCAAATTGTAGCTCCATTTGAAATTGTGAGGAATATGACCGTTGAAAGTGTAATAATTAAATCAATGAGATGGAAGATGTTTAGTTGAGAAGATAGAAATAGGTGAAGGTGTTTGAGGAAATAAATTAAGAGGGGGGGGGGGGGGGGGGGACTTCATACATAAGTGTAGCATCCGTATATAATTATATAAAAAATAGATGATGCATAAGATGTACACTCTAAATGAGATATATATTTAATATTTTTTTTATATAAATATTATAAATATTAATAGTACTTGTTCGAAAAGACAGAATCCTAATCAACCTTACAAGCATGATCTGTGGCTCGTTCTCAGTCAACGTTGCATCAAAGGTGACACGACACGTAAGTCAATCATGCCATATATATTTTTCCTGAGAGAGCAACGACTTGATTTAGTAAAAGTGGTTAAAGTCAAAATTTCGAAGCTCCGTATATATATACAATTTTATTTAGTACAATATAAGAAAAACAAGAATATTAATGGACAATATTGTCACATGCTCATACATATACCAACACACGATCTATACCTATATATGATTTCTCTTATTTTTTTGCCACGTGTAATCATTTCCTTCATCTATACAATTGAGAATTTTCTAACTTTTATTATTCCAAACTCCTAATAAATTAATTGTAGACTCTTTTTATTCCCAAACTCCCAATGAATTAATTGTGGACTCTTTCCATTCCCACCCCCCAATGAATTAATTGTGAACTCCAAACCTAATGAATCACTTATACACCTAAAATCAAATTCTACACGATTCACACCCAACCACAAAAACTCTTATACTATGACCAACATCATTCTCTCCTCTCTCACTCTCCCTATTTTTGAGTTCTTCTTCTCTCTCTCTCTCTCTCTCTCTCTCTCTCTCTACGCCACCACCTCCCTCTTCGCCATCTCCGTCGGCAACAAAGCCCTCTTCCTCGACCCCTCCACCCTCGATTCTTACTTCTTCCTTCCCGCCGTGAAGAACCTCCAAGCCTTCTTGCCCTCATCCTCCTTCTCCTCCTCCAAGGTTAAAATTTTTTACTCTCGATCTCATCGAAACTTTACACTGCCGTAACTCATAGAACGTGAGCTCTCTCTCTCTCTCCCTCTCTTTCTAAATTTTATTACATTCACACATATGCCTTAAATTTTAATCCCGAATAGATTAATCTTTTACTCTGATTGGTGCTATAGGTTCTTATGTTAGGATTGAAAATAATTTTTTTATATATATTGGAAAAGATGTTTTAAAACAGTGTTTTAAATTATTTTATATAATCTTTTACTTCTGTATTTATATTATAATAATAAAAAATATAAAAATATTTTTTTAATAATATTTATCCGTCGCATCGCACGGTTAACTACACTAGTAATATATAATTAGGATAATTAATGAAGAATTAATTAAAATAGGAGGAAGAGAATGCCAGTAGCTAGCTAGCTAGCTAGGATGGAAATATACATTATCTCATACAAAAATTAATTAAAGTACTGTATTTGGCTTAATTTGGATCATTACAAGTAATATATATATATATATATATATATATATATATATATATATATATATATATATATATATATATATATATATACTAGAATTAATTAATTAGATGCATACTCCCTGCAGCTCGGTCTCCATCCTTTGTTGGGAATCTACAAAAGCGAACCACGTGCACATGCAAGAGAATGAAGAAGCCCCTTTGTCCACTTTTTTGCTTTAAACAAGAAAAGGAGACAACATATATGTTATATATATATATAACATATATATATATATATATATATATATATATATATATGTTATCACTGCATACAAGCTAGCTCAACTCATGTTTACATTTATGAGATCGATAAGCCTTTGGCTCTCTTGCTTTCTTAAACCTTTACTTACTCAATTTACAGACACTGATGAGTACTCTATCTTGCTTTCTTCTGCCCCAGTGGTCGCTTTGTCTTTTTCTCTTTTTCTTTTCTTTCCCTTGTTAATTTCTATATATTTCTGTTCAGTGACTTTTTTCCTAGTATTATTCATGTTGGTTCAATGTGGCCTTCCCAATGTGAATTCAAGGTTGGGTGTCAGTGCACTAACGCTTGAAAGGAATGATGAGTTCAAATTGGATTCAGCTTCAAAGCATTTTGATTGCATTTCCTGCACAAGAAGAGGGAACAGTGTCCATTTTTATTAGTGACTTAAATCGACAGTTTAAGCTATATTATTCATGTATGATCTGCAAAGATCAAGGCAAAATAAAAGAAACCGCGCAGTTGCATGCTAGAGGAACTTGTGGGGATTTTGCTCCTTCTACAGGCAATCTTAAGTTGGAATCCCTCTACCACTGATATGGGCCACAACATATAGTAGTGAATGCTAGCCCTGCATGCAGTACCCTAATATTGCTCTGAGTTCGAATGGTTGGCCGGTCTTATATTAATCTCCCATAACCAATAGGTAAATGAAATATAATAATAATAGTAATAGTAAAAAATAGATATCAATAATCAATATATCATGATATAATAACCATGATCAAGATAATGGAAATCATCATGAGTGATGGGTCGAATTTGGACCTCTAAAGAGTTTATGCTCCCAGGGGTGGAATCCCTTTGTTTGTCACTGAACCAGACCCCCCTGCCACAAAAATCATCATCATCATCATGTGGAGAATATATATCTTTTCATCAGTGGGAGTCCAATGCAAGAAAAGAGCATATTGGAAGGAAAAGAAACCCATCTTTCACTATTAACATCATGGAAATGCCTAGCTTTATCGAATGGGCTAATTGAACTAAAGTTGAATCCCCCATGTGATGATGCACATCACACATAAAGAAGAAGTTGCAAGGAAGGTTCAAACTCTAGCTTTTGCACCAAGTTTTGGAGCTTTAACAGGGGCCCAAGTGCTTTTCCTTTGTAGAGTTAGGTACCCACAAAATCTAAAGGAGGGAGAGTTGTCCCTTTTGATGTAGATTTTTCAAATGGCTCTCTCCTTAGATTGGGAGGTATAAATTAGAGCTCCCTAGCCTTTTAAACTATGTAGAGGAGATCATTGCACCATCATGGAGGTGCAAATGTTCACCTGATCCTGGACAAATGGAACAAAGCTATACACCCTCCTGCTTTTGTGAGCACTTGGATGGAGTTGATATTATAGTAAGGAAAAGAGGTAAAGGACTTTTATTAGCCTAAAGTGGGGACATGCATGCAATAGATTTAGCCATCTAATTTAATACTTCATATATGCTTGACTATATTTTCTATATTTGTGATAATCATGGCAATTAATATTCCCCCTTTACCAAATTTTGTTCCTTTTAGCCCTCAAAAGTATCCATATATCTATTGTTTGATAGGCTTGTCCCTAATGTCATTGAGAAAGTGGCCATATCTTTTTTGTTCCATGAAGAAATGCAGTGATGAAAAGAAATTAAGATTTTGCATTTTAGTTTTTGGTCAGATTGGCAGAATTTTAACTTTGGTAGTTTCTTTTTTTTTTTTTTTTTTTTTTTTTTTGAGAGAGAGAGAGAAAGATAGCTTGCTACTGTTTCGTTTATTTTGAAATAAACTTAGCTGACAATGTGAAATAACTAGATTTCAAACTTGGAATCTCGAGTATCAATCACCAAGTCCTCACTTGCGCTAGGGACAGCTCATGATAACTTTGATAGTTTTTATGAACTACATTTTGAGCTTTTTTTTTCCCCCCCAATTGCCAATAGTTTGAAGACATATTTATACCTTAATACGAGACTAATTGTGGAGAAGAAAGAATACACACATATATATAATTCACATATTTTCATAGTTACTGCATAAACTAACTTCAGTTCCCTCCAAGAAAATTCCCAAGAATGAAAATATATGGCAATTAAACTAGTTTACAGGAAATTAAGTAGCTATCTATAGTAGTTAAAACTCATATAGTTATATAGAAGCCAAGACAGTGAGAAAACTAATTAAACAATACCTGTAAATGAACCAAAATTTGGCTACAAAACAAAGAAGCCATATGGTTATTGAGAAGTAATTCAATGAAATAATCTGAGGATAAAAAAAAAAAATAGCAGATATAAAAAGTAATAGATTAAAATTAGAGTAAAGGCCACCTTGGAGAATTGCTCCATAGACCACGTAAATTCGTGCAATAATTTCCTACTGACTTTCCATGCAGAATTGAAGATTCCGATCCACGGTATTTGTCATTCTCAGGCAAGTTATTATCATCAGAAATCTCTATGTTTTCAGCTTGTCCTACAATATAAAAGATTAAATAAGCAATTAATCATGCATTGCTAGTCTCGCAAACGAAAGTAAAATAAATAAAAATCCATAAGCACTATAATAAGAACTTAAAAGTAGTCTTTTGATACAAATTAACATTACCAGAAGTGGTTAGTGGTTTATCTGTGGTCTTTATGGTCCTATACATCTGCAGATATATACAAGACTAGGATCAGATTCAAATTATCTCCAATAGTACATGGTATTTATTTTAAGAATTGGTACATTAATTAATTGGCTAAGAGTACATAAATAGTGCCCAGCTAGTGTATAAACATATTAAGGTGCAAGTCAAAAGTACCTAATGGTGAGCATTGAAGTACATTAATTGGTGCATTTTCTCATGCTTCAATAGTGGCATCAGGTATTTTTATAGCTCCAAGAAGGTAAATTATTTCGAAATGATGTTACATTGTACTTGTTTTCTGTTTGCTCTTTAATGTGAATGTGTATGTATGTGTGCTTTCCCATTCTCTTTTTCTTTTATTGGCAAGGCTTCTGCTTCTTAAGTAAAAGCTGCAACCACTAGCTGTGCAGAAGCTACATATCTAGAGGGAGAGAGAGAGAGATAGAGAGAGGACCAAATGACCAAGGATTTTTTTTTTTTTTTTTTTTGTTTTGTAAAGTAGATACCCAAGGAGGTTAAGAAAAGAAATTTATAGAGAAAGAAATTAATAAATTGAATGAGACAGGAAATCTTCAAATTTAGTATATATAGCTATTGAAAAAATTGTGAACTACCACTCCTTTCCCTATCAAATCTGATATCAGATGAAAGGCACATTACTAATTAAGGTGATTCTATATCGAAAAGAAGAAAAGAATGACAAGGATTGAAGAGTCAAGGTAAAAAAAAAAACCACCATATTATGTAAGGGGTAAGAAATAATGAGATATATAATAATTAACCTGCAATCTTAAAAGGCCTTTCTCCCCCATTTCCCATTTTACTAAAACCCCCCATTAACTAAAAGAGCAAGGTACGTAGGGTTCATTTCCTCACCTGTAAGTGAGACTTGACATGGGCCAAAGTTAGATCTTTCACATCCATAAGCTCAAGAACTGACTTGGGTGTAGCCCCTACATATTTATGCATGGTTCAAACTCACATAAGAAATATACATACATATATATATATATATATACGAAAAAGCACGGGAAATTAAAAATTCCTCCCACATTACAAAATTTGATTTAGAACATGAATCGAAGAGAGCTAGGTAGCGTATAACATGCATGTGATTGAGTGTGCGTACTTTCGTGGCCTCCCAAGAGCTCTACGGCATGAACGAAGCGGGCGTGGAGGGATGTCGTCCACCGCATCCTCGGCGCTCTCACGCTTTTCTTGGCGGGGAGCCGCGACAAGAATCTCGGGGACCTCGGCTGCTGTATTTGGGGCTGAAGCTGGGTTTGGAGAAGATGGAATGAGGGAGAGGCTTGATACACTGGTATTCCTCTTATTGGTCTCGTGCAATTGCTAATATACTCTTGGTTTTGATACCCTTCGTATAGGAAAGGACGGTGGTGGCGATGGTGAGGAAAGGAGGAGGAGGAGGAGGTGGTGGTGGTGGTAGGAAAGGATTGGTTTGCTAAGGAGAGATCGAAGAGTTTGTCGACGGCCTTCGGGGCGGGGGAGGTGGTGGTGGTGGTGGTGTTGTTGTTGTTCTTGGTTTCTAAAGCTCTCCTCCAAAACCCTAATTCTATGGGATCATTAGTCTTGCTGGCTGGCGGGCTAATTTGGAGGGATAAATCTGGTTGAGCTTGAAAAAGCTCCATTAATTAATTCTAGCTCCTCTTCTTCCTCCTCCTCCTCCTCCTCCTCTAGCTAATTCCTCTTCTTCTTTTGCTGCTGCTGCTGCTGTATGACCAGTGTGTAGGATATATGGGTGATGTGGAGATGGGAATAAATGGTTGGTGGGTGGGGAGGAGAGGTGGGTGGGCTGTTGCTTAGGTGGGTGTAAACGAACAGGAGATGCAAATGGGGATGCGTGGAATGGTAAAAATAAAATAAAATAGACTATGGAAAAAAGAATGCTGTTGGTTTCTTCCTTCTTTGGGGTGAGGGGTGATATATACGATTTCCCTCTGCGGAAAATGACACTTTGGTCAGGTAGAGAGAGAGAGAGAGAAAGAGAGAGGAGTATGGGCAGGAGACAGGGAGAGAGATCTAGTAGTATGTATGTATATATATATATATATATATATATATATATATATATATATATAAAGTTAGGCTGGAATACTATTAATAGTATCAAATCATTGGTATTATTAAATTTTTAACATTTAGATTAAAATATATGTGATTGAGATAATAGTGAGTCTTTGGGTTTAATAAGTGGTTGGAAAAATAATAAAATTTAACGGATGAAAATGATCAAAGAGTTTAATCTAAGAGTAGAAAATTTGATAGTAAAAATAATTTGGTACTATTAATAATATAGTAGCCAAATTCATATATATATATATATATATACACGTGAGGCTTCGAATCACACTCGACCTTAGTAATATTAGAGGGTTTATTATTATGCGTCTACTATAAACCCATCCAGTTAATTTGGAATTGGTTTTGGTGGTACATTTGCTTTAAATAGGCCTTTACACAACGAATATTAGGATGGATGAGCACTCACAATCTTTTCCTTTTTTTTTCTTTTTCTTAAAAAAAAAAAATCTAATCAAATCTAAATAGAATGGTGGATACATTCGATTAATAAATATGTTAATATTAAAATTACTTTTCTTAATAACATCATGCTAAGAAAACTATTAAAATTTGCATGGCGCAGAAACGATATTACAATACTTTTCAATGCAAGTGTTACTTTTTCTGCTTATTGGACGCATAATTGCTACTTCTCCGAATAAAAAATGCTAGCACTTCATTAAATGAGAGGGATTATTACTTCGAACTCCAAAGTTATAACAAGTAATCCTCCTAATCTTTATTCATTATCTTATATTAATTAGGTGCAATGAGCCGATCCCTTAATAATGCCAAATGTCTTCATAATAAGCCACATTACATTAATTGCGACATAACCTACATATATAACTATATTATTAGGATCAATTTCATAAGTACCCTTCTGTCCACCCCTGTTTACATAATAATTCTTTTTTTTTGGAGAGAGAAAACATAATAATTCTTTAAAAGTTATAAATATTAAAAATACCTCCCAATTTTTGCAAAATGATTAGAACTACATATATTACTAATTATTTTAATCTCAAAACATGGCTTAAACGTCTGTTTTACCTCTCATACCATTTTAGTTGTTGTAATACATGTTATGATCGATTAAGATAGTATGCATTTGTTACTAGTATTTTTCTACTTTAGTTTAATTATTTTAATATGTCTTTATTTTGACTAATTTAGTATCCCTTCATTTTATTTCCTTTGGTTATCACAATTTAATTTAATTTGTTTAGTTACAAATGAAAAAATTAAATACTTTTTTTTAGGTTTCTTTTAGATCCTTATGTTATTTTAGATGCAGTTTGGTAATTCTTTATTTTAGCTTCGATTTATATTACTATGTGTTTATTAATTAAAGATTTGTATTTTTTATAGTTTACTTTGATTACTTTTTTGATCTTTGTATTATTTTAGATGTAGTTCAGCAGGTCTTTACTTTAGCTTTGATTTATATTACTATACTTTTATTTCATATTTATACTTTTGTTGTAGTTTACTTCTATTAATTATATACTTCATTCATATTATTTTCCATCTGTTAAAAAAATATATATATTCTAAGGGTTATAAATTAAACTAAAAGACTGATCTGATAATTAACTATTGTGAGGGATGAATATGTCAATCCAATTTTATATTTTAACTCTAAAAAATTGACGTTACGATATAATTTATAGATTTATACGAATTATTTTAATTAATATTGATAAATTTGAAGGAATATCTGTAATATTTTTAAAAATTTTAAGTAAGAATATGTTTGAAATTGCCACTTATTATTATGATATTGTATTTGCTACCAACCAGGCCATATCTCTCTCTCTCTCTCCTCTCTCTCTCTCTCTCTCTCAAATTAATGAAAAGAACTTTGTCCTTTTTATAAGCTACACCAACCATCAAATTCCTGTACATCTCTTGACTACTAATGAGAAGACCACATTGGGCTATTTATAAGTAATTCTCTTTGAGTGTCGTTACGATGTTTTTAAAAATACTAAACACTTACTATTTATAAATTTTTTATTATTATATTTATTTTTTTAATTAATTTTATTTTTTAAATTATAATATTCTATCAATTATCCAGTAAATTTTTAAAAACTAGCTACTACTAGCATAACTCTATAAATTTTCGTCAAAAAATTAAAAACTCAAAAATGAAAATAACTTGATACCTTAATAATAATAAAAAAAACTCAATACTCTCTCTCTCTCTCTCTCTCTCTCTATATATATATATATATATATATATATATGGAAAATGCTATGTGTACACCCCTTTCGGGATGTACATCATACATCCCACCCATCTAAGGGTGGGGGTGTGATGATGGGTCACTCGATGTGACCCGTAAAAAATATCGGCACCATTAAAATGGTGAAGGTGTATGATGTACACCCCTTCGGGGTGTACATGTAGCATTGCTCATATATATATATATATATATATATATATAAAAAGACTAAATATGCTTTGACCCTACAGGCTACATCATATATTTTCTTATGTACTTGTCAAATGAAAATGGTGGGTACGTAGACAATGAATAGACCACACTCTAATATGTGTCAATCACAAATTCATAATTGCCCTTAAATGCCCTACGTGTCGGTCATCTGTCTCCTAAACTACATATATATACCAGCACATAATTACTCGTGATCGAGGCTTACTTCTTGCTTACGAGAACGACACGTCGACACGATCCAAGACAATGTGACATATAGACAGATTCATATATAGTGTTTCAACTATTAGATATAGCTTCTAGAAAAGCTATCTACTATATTTGTAGATTGAGAGGCTACATGTTGGGATTTTTTTTAAAAAAAAAATAAAAAATAAAAAATAAAGTGTTATGCTTTTGCTGTGACCACCGTGAGAAGTGCTTTAAAACTTCTCTAGCGTAAATTTGTGAAAGAGCAATCAGTATTTCTGCTAAGAGCTCTAATCAAACAACACACAAATAAAATTGAACAGATCAGATCAATCGAAACAAGTTTAATGTTCATTCGAGCCTCGCCTCCCCTATTTCTAGTCAAGATGGATGGATATGCAAGTAAAATAATTTATCATGCTTTACTTGTTATTTTTTATTTTTTTATTTTCCAAGTCACATGCCAAAAGTGCAGGGATAGCCTGAGAGACCAATCCAGTCGGCATATGAGAGAATAATGCTCAAATTAAGAGAGATGGCCCCACATCAGCTTTAAATGCTCCCCCTTGAGCTTTGTTTGGGGTTTCTCTCTCTGATTTTTCGTGCAGCTCTGCTATCATATATTTAGCCAACATTTGAGCCCTGTAATATGCAGCAGCGACGCCCCAGTCATAAGTCTCAAACTTGGGGATTATAATAGAATAAAGTTATCCACCCAGCCATCATTCTTCATCAAATACCTAGCTACCTAATCTGAACCATCTCTACTTGTAATTCTATTTCTGCTGCTACCTTTTGACTTTGATTTCGCTGCTCTGCTACTGCGGAGCTTTTGGGGAACTCCTCCTAACTGTTGCTTCGATCTCTCTCCTGCCTTGTGTACATTCATGTAACTCCCAATTTATTTAAATTATTATTATAATATTAACTTTTATAGATATTATTACTCCCTCTATAACCTTTCAAAAGAAGAAGAATAAAAACAAAACAAAGATTAGCTAAAGAAGATTAATTATCCGAAATGCTTTAGACTAGAGATAGAGAGAGAAATCAAGATAGGGAGAGAGAGAGAGAGAGAGAGAGAGAGAGAAGGGGCAGAAAATGAGAGTGCAGATCTAGAGAGAGCGGTCTTTGAAGTCTGTGGCTTGAAATGCCTTGTCTATATCCAGACATATCAGTCTGGTCACATCCACCAGGTGGTGATTTTGATAACCCATTCATGGCTAGAGTTGAAAAGTAATTTCCTCCTGCCTCCTCTTCTAGCCTAGATTAAAATAATAATAATAATAATTTGGAGTGAAGAGTTCTTAGTACAAAATCTAATCTCAAAATTTAAGCCTTTCATCTGAGGATGAAGAGATGAAAAAAATAATGCTACTCTTACCCCTCGAAAAAAATGTATGATATATATTAAATTTGAACGGAATGTATAATATACATTTTATTTATTCAAGTGTGGAATGTACTTCACTGATCATTTCGAAGTGATCGATAAAATTCATCCCACCCCAAGATGAATGAGATATAAGATGTGCACCTATTTTGAAATATACATTTTAGTATTTTCCGAGAAAGAATTGGTACCCAAGCTGTTTACCTCACCTTCTAGAAAGATTAACCTTCCCTGGGGATGTAATTGATAGTGTAAACCTAATAATAAAATGGCAAAAACTAGCTATAAATAAATTCAAACATGGAATCTCAAAACAAATACCAAAGTCATATGATAAAATTGGAAAATTGCCAGATTTGCTTCTTAAAAGATCTAGCAGGAACATATCTCCAGCCAGCGTATTTATTTAAAATTAATCTTTGGTCGGAGGTTCCATCTTGCTCAAAAAGCTCAGGGCATCTGTATTTGGAAATTTGACCACGTATTGAAGGGTGGATGAGATGCCAAGGGAATAAAAAGACTGTTCCCTAAAATGATAAAATGCTATTATTAAAGCAAAATATTCGGCCCTTCATTAGAGATACGGTCTAGTGGGCAGCAGGAGGCTGGCAAGATATTGAATCTGCTTTATCTTTTGTCTCAGGAGACATGGCAAGAATTTTGTGGCCTGATACATAATTTAATGAGATCAAACGAATGAAAAGAGAAAGACACATATTATTAAATATATCTATCTGTAAGAACCCCTCCACTGGATTTTATGGGAGGGAATAACCCAACTCTGGAATCATGCTTTCGAAGATGCAGTGAAGTGACAAACAAAATAGATATCTTATGATCTAATCAAATTGCACTTCACGGCAATGTAGAGAAGACATCTAACAAGTAATCAGGTCATGCAGAGAGAGAAATCTAACAAGATTGTACATTTTCAATTACATTTGTTATTCTAAACAGCTGAGAGTACAGGACTAACTGTGCAAAGAATTAAATAAATTGGAAGCGTGAGTAGCAGAGACTGACCTCTCATAGGAGTGGAAGCTAACCTACAAGAATGGAGTCATGCTAGCACCTCAATTTGAGGCCTGCACAAAAAAAAATCAACTGAGAGAATCAATTTGTTCCAAAACTCGGTTTAGTTAATAATCAGTCAGTTTGAGCCTCTTCTGCGTACTATTGTTAGAGTGTAGTTAAAACATTTTTCTGTGGTTAGCGACGGTTCAGTCGGCATGCTTCAATCAGCATGCCCACTGATTCAGTCATCGTCCAATTGAATGGAGGGGCCCCGGAATTTCAAGCGCTTTCGCTCATGCTCCATAATAGATAATGATTCCCGACGTATATCCATTGAGTTAAATTGAAAAATGTCCTTATTTCCATTTAGGCTTAGTTTCAGAGTCTCGTCTTCTTTTGCAAGCTTTGCATCCAACTGTTGCTTATTCTTCACAGATATTGGGAGCACTCCATTATGAGTATCCACAAAATAATTGATCAATTCTGATGATGGCATATGGACCCGTCTTGCTTCCGGATCGACCTTCTTCAGTCGTTTCAGAACCTAGTAAAGCAAATGCCAGGGTTAGATTATAATCTCCATAACTAAAGCTGGTATCCCCTTTTCAGCAGTATCTTTTTTGATTCGTTTTTATAAGCAGCTGCTTTCTTCAATAAACTTTATATCAGAAATGCTAGTGCTGCAATTAACTTTCACTCTTTCAATGAATGTCATAATCAGGAAACTGGAAGGAAAAAAAAAACTAAAAAACTAAACAGACAGTACCTCTACAAATCAAAACACAATTGTTGAAGAAAACTAAACAGACACTACCGTCCACAGTACCTTTACAAGTTATAAGATTGAATTAGTAGAAAACCAAAAATGATTATCAAAGAAACTGCCATCTGTTCATCGCAACAAATTCAACAAAGCTAGAAAGATCGATTGCGGAAAACTATAACTAGTATAAGCAGTTTGACAAGTCTCGAGGGATCATACTATCTAGTACGTTACCTGGTTCTCAGAAAATTTTGAATCATCCACTGATCTTCTACCTGCATTCATAATGGATCGGCGTTTAACTATAAATATTTCCGAGTCAGAATCACTATCTTGCATTACACAAGTATCGCGAAAGCAAGTTTGGTCGACAATTATGGGATTTTCTGACGAATTTGTTTTCACTGACTCGTATGTACATGTTGATGCCCTATCGGAATGCTGTATCTCTAGCCTGTTAGAATCTGCATAGTCCTGCACAACAATATAGTATTAAGTACCTCAGAGAGGCAATACTTGAACTTTCCATTAATATTCATTATGACTAATGTAAAAAAGGATTTGGAAAAAAAATACATGCAAATAAAAGAAATGGAGACAAGTAGATGAAAAACATAGAGAGAAGCTTACATCGTTATGCAATAAATCGCGCCCATCTTGCTCTAAAGCTGCTATTGGAGGCCACTGTTCTAAATCATATTTGATGCACATTCTTTGAGAAATATTATCAGCTCCAGTAGTTGCTACTGGTTCCATCTCACAATATGGATAATATCCGTCATTCTCAGTAAAATCGAACAAGCTAGCCTGTTGACACGAGCCATTTCCTCGACTTACTTGCTTTTGAACTTCCTCTAGTATTCCATCTTCCCGCTCAAACTTCTTAGATAGAGATTCTAGTTCCAAAATGTTGCTCCTTACAAACACAATACGACTATAATCGCAGGAACAGCTCCTAAGCTCTCGCTCTGCACTCAACAATCAGGGCTTGTTTGTTAAGTCAAAAAAACAAAAAGGATTTATTGAAGGAGTCGAACAAATTTAGAAAGATTTTAAGGGAAAAGAAATGCTGAAACAGTATACATGATGCCCTTACCGTGATAAAGGCAAATGGCATCAACATAGCAGTTACACTTCATATGAACAATATGGCAGTCACGCCTACAGATGCTACATAGTACAGCTGAATGAGCATCATCAGTATAGCATATATGAGCGCCCATTTTCATTATCAACCACCTAGCACGGTGCTGCAACCGCATTAAGCGAACAAAAGAAACTTTGATTGAACGCTGGGAGGATAAATTATCAGTTAAAAGAGATGGATCATTAGGATCAAGCTTTGATAACTTCTGAGAAAGAAGCATTGCTTCCTTGCAAAGAAGTTCCTCACAAGAAAGCAGCGGTAACCGGTTAAGAAGTGCATAGCGGTCACTAGCAACAGCTCCTAGAGGAAACCAATCACCAATAGCAAAATTCACTGCCTCACCACAGTTAAATCCTTGGAGAAAAAAAAAAAAAAAAAAAAAAAAAAACAAAGGAAAGAACAATTTAAAGTTCAGACAAAAAGTACATTGCAAATGGTAGCGTCCAAGAATGGCATAAATTTGGACAACAAATTTGGAGAAAGGGTGCAAATGCATCTTACCATGACTGAAGCCAGCATGATAAGCTCGAGGAAAAGTGATGACAAACTCTCCTGGTTTTTGCACAGCTTTATAAACTGGAACACCATGTTCTAACAGAATGTTTGGGGGAAACATTGTAGTCTTCCCAAGAAGTACATCAAATGCTGCATCCTCACCTTCACAAGGTAATATTTCACGTTCATATACATGTTCCTGAACTACCTTCTCAAAGGCTAGAGCTGCATGGCCTGGAATTCCATACCATGTTTTAAATGCTCCACAGTGATGATAGTTAATGCTGACCAGAAACAATTTAGACCTCAAATTAGAAATTTTTGGAACATACAATGATGTAATAGGAGCATCACTCGCAAAGAAACATGAACAGGATACAGAAGCTCGGGTCTCTACCTAAATAGATAGTGATCTTCCACATGCCAGGCAAACATACTAAAGAGCATCCCAATATATAGCATCGGATCAGTTACTCCCTGTAATGAATCAGATAAAGCCATAATGGTGTCAATAAAATAAAAAATTCGAGTACTCTGCAAAAAAATTACCTAGATTCTTCACTTATTTACTTACTGGAATTTCTCTTTGAAGAAGACGCAAGGTCGATTTAGGCAGCCGAGAAAACCTCTGAAGACAAAAGACAACACAATTAAGTTATTGTTATGCCCAATTGACATGTTAGGGACGTCCAAGTCAGCGTAGAATGTGTATCGAGCAAGTAACGCACTTAAAATAATCAGGATAACTGACACATCTTTCTATGTAGTCAAAGTAGGTCTGTGTTGTCTACAAGCACTGCCTAGAAACTAGGCACTTCGTTCAACATAGGTGACTAGAAAACATTGTCAAGTGATGAAGGACAAGAAAGAGATGAAATGAAAGTCAGGTGAGGGAAGATCAAGAAGAGATGAAATGAAACTCAGGTGCTGGAAGATCAAGAAGAGATGAAATGAAAGTCAGTTGCTGGAAGATAAAGGAAAACCCTGAAGAAAATAGATAAGAATGATAGAGCACTGTCAAAATGATATTTAGTAGGAACGAGTTTAGTCTTCTCTCTGTATGTTAACTAGTTCGTTATTTATTTTGAAGATTTATTTGAATACCTACAGGTGCTTCCGGATACTGATTCAGTGAAGTTATGCTAATGCATCATGTTTTGCTCATATTATGTTTTTTTTTTTCTGATCATCTTAGAAGAACATATCCGATATAGTCTTAAGGAAGTTTGCCGCTCTGCCAAAGCAACTAAGTGGTGCCTAGGCAATTAGGAGGTTCATTACCAAGGGACCGATAGGCCACCTTGGCAACTGTGACTAGGCCATCAGTAGGAGATGCAAATTTGACTACATAACAGACAAGTGCACAATTTAAGTATGTGTTTGATTTTCAGGCAAAGCCCATAAAACAGACTGTAAAACATGACACAGTGTAGAAACACTACTATATGCACATTCATTTGGGTAGTTTCTCCACAACATTATGAGCTTGGTGAAAACCAACAAGGCCAAATTTGGCCTGAGAATTTCTTCGAAGAGAAGGAGGCCTAAGAATGCAATCCATGATGGATAAATTGACAAACAAAAAACTAGAAACAAGACAAAAATAATAATAATAAAAACTCGAAGCACAATATGCATGCAAAAAACTTATGATAAACTAATTACAAAATTGGATGCATGAAAAACAGGGCAAGCATTTCTTATCATTAGTAAGGTTTTACTTATGGCGCATTGCTGCATAACATAACCCAGTACAAAGTTTTCAAAAGTGAACATTAGGTGAATCCTCACCTTCAAATTCCATCTGCTTTTCCCAAGTTGATCCATAGGAGAAGACGAGAATGCACTGCCATCAATATCACAAGCATACTCAACAAACTCTGTGCTGCCAAAAGCAATTTCACGCCAAAATTCTTCTTCCAAATAGGTAGCTGGGAGGCAGCCAGAACTAGAATATCTTCGAGAAAATACTTTGTTTGCCATCTTCTCAAAGTCCCGGAAAGTATATTTTCTGAAAATAAATGCTAAATATCACATGAAATGAAAGCATAATTTAATTATTACAAAGTGTCCAGATCATGACAGACCTTCCACTCAGGAAAAAGGTAACCTTGTCATCCATAGCCCACTCAGCAAGATGGAAAGGTTGCACTCTAGTAGTAAACTTAAATCCACCTTGCTCCTTCATCAACACTACACCAGCAGGTACAGAAGCGCTTATAGGGGAGATGATCTTACACATACCTGAAGCATGTTTATTAAGTCAACTAGAAAATAGTAAGAAGTCTACTGCCATGAGGAACAAAGGAGCCGCTAAAATGTGGAGAAATCAAATAGTGCAAAAAAAAAAAAAAAAAAAAAAAAAAAAAAAAAAAAACAAATTCTATGTGAATGTGATCAATTCATAGACATACATATAGATCACTCTGGAATCTGAAAGGAATGATAATATATTCATATTAGACAAGAACTTTGTCACTCTTAAAGCACAGAGCGGCATATACATGCCTTTCGCAGCTTGGCAAAGTCATTTTCTTTCTTTTTTTTCGAGATGATTTTCAAAGCTCTTTTTTCTTATCACATTATTTTCATATGGTTTACTGGTCAAAGTGCAAAAAAGGCCAGGCACGAGCCGGTGGCACTTAAAGCTTGCGGTGGCACATTCAGTCCCGGCCGGTGGCTGGCATGCCTTCTGTGGCATAGCACGAAACCTACATACCATCTAAAGGGACTATAAACCTTTCCGCTTACAATACAAACATTGCATTATGTGATTCATTCACTATCAGTTGAAGCTATGATAATCAACAAGGGATAAGAAGACAATGCCATACCATAGTTTGATGCAACAGGAGCGATTTCCTGGATATAACTCAAAGGATCCTCAAACTCATCCTTCGAGGGGCAGAAAACAGGACAGTCTGGTATCTTCCCGATCCATTCTAGGTTAGACATATCAAACTTTTTTAACTTCTGCTTAGGAAAATTCTGACCATCGCCTCGAGAGAACGCCTGAGCATTTCCATGCAATCTTGCTCCGCAAGACGCAGAAGTTCTTAAAGCATCTTCTCCACTTCTAGGCATCATATTTGTTGCTTCAGCTGCAAAACCAGAATTCAATCGTCGAAGTCTTCTGTGTTTCAAAGTTTCTAACCCATTCCTGACCTCTTGAGACAAGAAAGGCCTTCCTTCCACCTGTCGAGAAAAGAGATATTAGAAGAGAGATGAACGCAAGAAGAAAAGAGCTACAAATTTTACAGTATACCACAACAAGAACATTCTTCTCTTCTAATTCATCTTAAAAACACAAGCCAAGACACCAATCATTCAAATTATTGATCCATTAGCCTGCATCTCAAAAGAAATCAGATGGCAAGAGAAATAATGCACCCCAAACATAGCAAATAGCCGCAAACTCAAACATAGAGTGCGAATTAGTCTTTCCGAGACGTAATGAGATGAACTTAGCCATTGTAGATGTTTGTAGAATATCCTTATAAATTCTTTATCAACAGCATGCTTTGAGATATTGCTATTTTCGAACATATAAGAATCAGACAAAAGAGTGAGATTCTTAACATAAAGTATTCTTTTTTAAAATAACTACAAAGGAAAGGAACATCAATTTAACAGGGGAAAAAAAAAAGAAAAAAGAAATGAAGTTATTATCAACACCTGTTCAAGAAGAGAAAAGTTGCTTCTAAATTTGGTAATAAACAAATATGGGCGCACCTTTATTACACGATTCAAAGCAATTAAAAGCCCTTTATACAAAAAAAAATTCTCGTCAGGACCGGGGTTTTATAATTCAAAACCCTTCTTTATCCGCTCCGGAAAATGAAAATTTAACTAATTTTCCTCTCGATAATACTAAAGGACGATTCCGAGGGTTTTTTTTTTCTACATTATCGGAATTAGACCATTAAAAAGAGCAATATCCAAATAATTGAAATGCATCGGAAAAATGACCTTAAAACACAGAATCTAATAATCAGGAAACGATCATCGACGCCACTTTGAAATTGAACACAAAACCCCTCTAACGTAACAATTACGCACAAAGTAGTAACAATTCTCAACTTGTCGACGAATCGAGAAGCAAGAAACAGATCGAAGGGCACGAGAATTCCAAGATCTCTCCCGCTTACCATTACATATCGACCTCGGAATCAAGGAGACCTCCGCCAATTCCGAATCGCACGGCCAGGAACCGGAGGAGGAGATCAAGGAGCGGCCCACATTACCCTCCCGGAGCCGAAGAAGCGCGAGATCCGAGGCGTCGCTCCCAAGGCGCGGCGCCGAGAACCGAGGGAGGGGGGAATTGGCGAGGCTACGAGCGGGGCCGAGACGTCGCGGCGGAGCACGACGGAGAGAGTCTTCTCCGGCGCGGCGGAGGAGGTTCCCGGCGCGGCGAAGAGAGAGAGAGAGAGAGAGAGAGAGAGAGAGAGAGAGAGAAGGGGACGGAAGAGGAACAGTGGGGGAAAACGGAAAGAGTCTTGGGAAACCGGAAAAAGCGAAAAGTGCCCCTTATTTATAACCGTGAGTTTATTTTATTAATTAAATGAGAAAGAGCGAGAGTCGTTGGGTGGTTCAACCCAAACCCAACCAAACGGCGTCCCAAACGGAACCGCGTCCCTCGGCCCCCCGTTTCTTGTCCCCTTGTAGTCGTGTTACGATACCACCCCTTGGCTACAAGGACTTAGCTTTGCAAAGTGAGGGTATTTTAGGAAATAAAAAAAGACCGGCAAACGGTTCGGGCGAAGTTCCCCGCGCGCGGGTTGCCGCTCGGGAAAACCGCCAGAGTCAGGGCGTCAGTTGGCTTTCCAAATTACAACTGCGGGTCCGGACACGTGTCGGGAGGCGAGAGAATCCGGGGGGAGATCGGGGCGGTTACGTGTTCGACACGTGGCGGCGGAGCGGCGTGATGGGAAGTGAAAGCGTACGGGGGTGGTAGCCTGTGGACTGTGGAGACGGAACGGGATTAGCTGGCAGTTATGACCGTCCCAGCTTTTGTACAGCAGAAGGCGTGTGAGGCGTCACGGGGTTCGTCTTCTATCCCCCGGTTTTATTTCCTTTTATACAAATATTAATATACATACATATCCATGGTTTTGCTCAATCCATAGAAACAATAAGCTCACTCCCGGTGAGCGTCCACAAAAATACAAGATAATTTATTATTACTTTTTTTATAATTAAATTTTATATTTTATATAATATATAAGTATTTAATTGTACGATTTATAAATCGCAAAAAAAAAAAAAAAAAAAAAATGAATAGCAAAGAAATTAAATAGCTAGTTAGGGACGGCGGTAAGAATACCGGAGGGTTTGTTTGTATTAGTTAAATTGGGCATGTGCGTGCTTTACTATTACTTTGGGAGTAGTAATAGTCGGTCTAATGATGAGTTCTTTTCCACGGTCAGCAGCGAAACCGAGTTCTACGCGTAGACCTCTTTTCAGAGGCGGCGCCGGCGCGTCCCTTTCGCTAGCCGTTCTCACTCATAGGCTCGGCTCACGGCTCACGGCTCGCGGCTTGCGGGTCGCGGCTCGCGTTCTTTCTCTATACTGAACCCGTTAATTTTCGGAAAGTGACAAAAAAGCCCTTTTGAGTTTGTGGAAACTACGGACCCGTCCTTCGCCCGTGTTTCCCAAGCGTACTGCGTAACTACTGCTCTGCTTTCATTCTAGGTCCCCTTTGGGATAGAGTGAGAAAATATTATTTTATTAGCTCACGAAAAATTTTATTACTATACTTTAAAAATAGAGCAATGCTACCTGTACACCCCGAAGGGGTGTACATCATACACCTCCACCATTTTAATGGTGGCGATACTTTTTACGGGTCACATCAAGTGACCCATCATCACACCCCCACCCTTAGATGGGTGGGGTGTATGATGTACACCCCGAAAGGGGTGTACACATAGCATTTTCCTTTAAAAATATATATATATATATATATATATATATATATATATATATATATATATATATATATATATATATATATTTAAAGTGATTAGTAAAATATACATTATTTTTAGATCAATAAAGTATATATTATACATTTATTTTGAAATATATGAATAGTATTATTTAATAATAATTTGGTTTATTAACTAAATTTTTTAAAAAATTCCAACAATACTTGTGTTCTTAGTTAAGCTCTTTCCAAAGCATTTTAATTATCGTATTATTATTTTTATTTTTGGGAGTCCAAAGTTTTACGGTCGAAATTTTAAATTTAAAACCTAGCTAGTTATTTTATTTTTTTAGTTGAGTTTATTTAAAAAATAAATAAATAAACGAAACAAATAGCTCTCTACTTTTCTCTTTCTCTCTAAAAAAAAAAAATAAATAAATAAAGTTTAAATATTTGTTTTGGCTTTTTGTAAAAGTAAAAAAGTTTAGGTCTTTTTAATTACTACCAAACTATAAATAAGTAAGGCTAAGCATGTATTTAGTTGTCTTTAGAGTGGGCTAAATTATAGGTTACTTTTATAAAAGTTAACATGAATTTGTCGGCTTAATTAATATTTAGCTTTGGGGCTCATGATGACTTTAATTAATTAGTTGGTCTTATTAATTAATAATGGTGAGTCACGGCCTTTGGAATAATTGGAGTTGTCAATTTTTTTGGGTCATTAAATTAAAGCTCTCTCCCAAAAATTGTTCATTATGATTTGATTGGTCAAATCTACTAATTAAATTAACAGTGTGTTATATAGTGGATTAATTAAGCTAAAATTACCTCTGTGGAAAGGACAATAATGCCCTCGTGCTCATGAATAAAGTTAATAAAAGTTCTTTATTATATTATGTGTTTCATGTACAATTTAATTGAACTCTCTTTGAGTCTTACATAATCACAATGATCGATTAATCAAAAGAGGTGACAATAATTAATTGTTGATTCCTTAATTAGCCCTTGTTGTTCCCTCGAGAAGTGCTTTTGCACCTAAGATCGAGTATGATAAGATTCCTTGCTAGGAGTTGGTGAATGACATTATTATTAATTAATTCACATGAATTAGTTGCTTTTTACTTTGAGCATTGACTTTTTAAAATATTTAAGCTAAATATATAGACCCACCCCTATTTATTAAAAAGAAATGAGTGGTTCATTTTATTTCCACGTGAATCATAAATCAAAGCCCAATTATTTTCAAGTTATCATATTTCATAAAGAACTATATATAAAGTTTTAATCAAAAAGTTTTTAAAGCTTTTTTAAAAAAAAAAGATCTATGCAAACAGTGTATCTACCAAAGTTCGATATGGACTTTTTTCTAAACCACAAAAAAAAAAAAAAAAAAAAAAAAAAAAAAAAAAAAAAACTAGTTTTAGGTGACAAAGTGAACAGCTTCTAGCTAGGAATGGTTCCTTGGATGATGGAAAGAGAAAAAGAAAAAGAAAAAGAAAAAGAGGTTTATGATCCAAATTAAACCTTGAGATTATGGGGAGTTTAAAAGTAATTAATTGTTATTAATTAATCTCAATAAGGACATGTCCACTCAAAAGTACCAGCTTTTAAAAAGCACATACCAAAGCCAAACCACTTCATTAAAAAGCTGCTCATGCTTGCACCCTTTCGTGGACAACAGCTTAATTAGTATTATTGTTTCAAAAGATTAGCTAGCTGTTCTTGGTTAATTAATTTAGTGTTTAAGTGTAGTAGTCCCTCTTAATTATTTACATATGGGCTTTTAAGTTCTTAATTAGATTCTAATTTAATCAAATACCATAGCCAAGTAGGGTTAATACTTACCCAAATCATGCCATAAAATATTTTATCTAATGTCTACTATATCTTAGACAATCTCATATAAATGAGTTGGCATTGTGCCCCCCTAGTTGTGGGGAATGGAAATTAATGGATTTGGCTAACACAACTAAGAGTCTTTTAATTTAATTTGCAGAAATTAAATAATGGGATTAACTGGCCAAATTCCAAATTTTAATTAAATGTTAAGCATTTTAAAATAATAAAAAATAATCAAAAGGTAATATATAAAAAATAATCAAAAGGTAATATGAGAATATATATATATATATATATATATATATATATATATATATATATATGTATATGATGGAATTGATTTGGGCATGATGCACGATGTATCAACCGATTGAAGCGGTCGAACCCAGAAGAATTTGGGTCAAGATATATATATATATACTTGACTCAAAAAGTGCATAATATTTTAAAGTAAGGATGGTTCTTAATAATTTATATATATATATTTAGAAAGAAAAAGACAATCCAACTAAATCAAATCAACAATTAAAGGGAAAGAGTTTCCATACCTTAGGTCCTTAATCAAATAATTTATTGAGAAGTGAGAGATATGAGGTAGCATTAATTTCTATGAAAAATGCTTTGGAGATTGTAAGGCATGATGTATTTAGATCTTCTTGGGTATTGCAATTCCCACATACCACTTGTGTGATGGATTTCACATAGATGGCATGCTCACACCAATCTCCCACCCACATCATCATTAAAAGATTACCATAATTTTTTTTTTTTTTTTTTTTTTAACCGATCATATTTAGTACAGTTAACTAAAGATTTAATAGTCAGTAACTGAAGTTTCCAAGTTCAAAGTTTATTTGTCTTATAGTTTTAGTTAAATTAATTTCTAAAAAAAAAATAATTATTTCTCTCTTTGTTTAAGTTGTGACTTTTTTTTTTTTTTTTTTTTGACTCTTTTATATTTAGGGGCTCCTATGGTTGATAAAGATAGGTCATGTAAGGTGATCATTGATGCATGATGAAGTAGTTGGAAAGTCACATGGTTTGAAGAAGTGGACACATTAAAGCACCTAATGAAAGGAATGTGCCTAGTAAACTACTCTTCATAGACATTGTTAAACTTGATGCTGATTTTTTTTTATTCATCATAAAATATCTATGTGCTATATGAGCAATGCTATATATACATCTCAAATGTGATATATATCACACATTCCATTCCATCTAAGAGTGGGAACTAATTAATCTGCCGATCACTTCGAAGTGATCGATAAAATTTATTTCATCATTGAATAGATGGGGTGTAAGATGTACAAGTAGCATTAACCAGTATATAATAGAAACTTCAAGCATACATAAATGGATTATTGGTTATAAAAAACTTTATATATTACAATATTTTGGCACGTACAACCTAATATTTAAGTTACCTGCTTTAAGTTTGTACGATCGAATAGATGAAACTTAGATATAACTAAAGAAAATTTTCTAATTAATTATAATTTAATACATCCAAGTAAAGAAATATTAACATCAAAATCCCCAAGGTAGGCCTAGGAGAAAGAGATGGCTCTGTACCTGTACCTGTTTAACCACACATTTTATTTCCAATTATTTTCCATTCATTTTTTGAAAATATCGCATTTGGTTGTTATAATCAATTACCAAAACCTTACCCTAATTAACAAGCTAACTAACCTTTGTCATTTTCACCATCACTATCCATGCATCTTTGATTACTTTTATTTTTATATATATATATATATATATATATATATATATATATATATATATATATATATATAATCACCTTATTATAATTAAGCACGTTTCTATTGATCTATTTGACCTTTCACATCCATCAACATTGGAGGAGAATCTTAATGGTTTCACACAGGCATGTTGACCAAGTCAAAATGCCAACTATAACTGATGGGCACTATTATTTGCCAATTAACCCACCAATTCAACTTAATTAATTACGTACATCTTATAAGTCATTACCTTGTATTGATTCTAAATCAAATACATGGTTAAATATTTTCATGATCTAGTACTGTGAAATTTATTTGGATGCCCTTTTTTTTTTTTTTTTTTTTTTCCCTCTTATGATTAATTAGAGATCCTTTGTGGAATTTGGAATTATATTTTCTAGATCTGACACAGGAGTTACTTCATGTTCCCATTTAATTCCAATGCGACAAGCGATTAAAAAGGTGAAAGGAGAGATGAATGGTACCAACATGAGAATAATCACGGACAAATAATGTTGCGTACGAGTATATGGCCCATATATATAGTTGACTTATTGATGCTCTATCTTGGTACATTATCAATCAAAAAAAAAAATTAAAAAATTATATTGTGAGCACGTCGGAAATTATTAAAACTATATTTAATGAGACAATTTTGCTCACACAATAATTTTTGAGTTCGCCCCATCTACCACAATATTCATTAAGGCTGCGTTTGGTTCGAGTATAAAAAAAAATTTAGTTATACCGAAAATAGGTATAAGTTATGATATTAGTAGAAACTAATATTAATTTATATTTGGATGGGTATAAGAGTTATATCGGGTATAAAAAAAATTATATTTGGTAAATTAAAGAGGAATAAAAAAAATAGAGAGAATTAAATTTTTATAAAATAATAAAATAAATTTTAAATTTTATAAATTTAAATAACTTATAATTTAAAATAAAATTAATTAATTTTTTTTTAAAAAAAAATTGCAGGTGGAACAACGGCTGTTTGGAACAGTTATTCCCCCCTAATTTCGGAATTAGGTGGAACAGCTGTTCCAAACAACTTTTTGTTGTTTGGGTACAAAAAGAGGAATATCCTCCTTATCCCTTCTAGTTCTTGTACCCAAACAGAGCCTAAAAAAAGAAAATTCCTAATAACCTCTTACCGTTTTATTATACCAAAACAACCAAGTTGACGATTAATTATAATAAATATATAATGATATTAACAAATAACAATATATAATGATTGATAAATTTGGCGAGTATGTTCTTCGTTTATTAACTAACATTGACATATGCAATTTTTAAAGAATCATAAAATTTCGGCAAAACTCTTGCTCAACAAAGTTTTTATGTTAATAAGTAGGAAAAAGTTTCTCTAAAAAAGGGATAAAATTAAGTTAGGATAATGCCTTGTTTCTTACAAAGAAAAATTGGATCCCACAAATGAGTTTAACTTTACAAATAAAAATAAAAATAATTAAACTAAGTAAATTAATACAATAAAATTATACTATAACGATACTTTTAAGTATTTATAAAAACTAAAAAAAATACTGCTGGAAAAAAGACCGACACTTGTTATTAGTGTCGCTATATGTGCCGTTGCTAGCTAGAGTGTATAGCGACACATTATTATAACGTGTTCCAAAAATATATTTCCATAATCTAATTTTAGATATAGATGGACTATAAATAAAATATTTATAAAAAAATATCATAAATATGTGTCTTTATAATCTAATTTTGTTGTAGTGTTAAAGTATAATGGACACTCTCTCTGCCACAAAAAAATATGGAACACTCCAAATTGTTCCAACCAAGTTGGTTAACCAAAGTTTCAAGAAAAATGTATGGAAACTTATTTCCAACTGTGGAGATAAGAATAGCAGGTACAGGATTAGGTAGTTGCTGGTTTTACCTGGTCCTTGCTATTAATTGCACTCCTCGTTAACATTTATTATTTTTATTTAAAAAAAATATTACTATAATAAAATTATACTATAGCGATATTTTTAATTATTTCTAAAAATAAAAAAAAAATATTGCTGTAAAAAATACCGATATTTGTTATTAGTGTCGCTATATGTACCGTCGCTATGGTGCATAGCGACATATTACTATAATGCGTCTCAAAAATGTGTCCCTATAATCTAATTTTAGATATAAATGGACTATAAATAAGACACTTGCAAAAAGATGTCACAAACATACGTCCCTATAATCTAATTTTGTTGTAGTGTATATAGATATCTTAATTATGAACTTTAACTATTTTATAAATAAATATGTAAATTTTTAATTTGATAATTAGACTCTTTAATTTTTATTAATTAGTATGGATAAAATTATATGGAATATATCTTAACTGCCACCTATTTTGATCTAACTATCTAGTTTTTTTAAAAAAATCTAACATTGCTACGCACCCTTTTAATTCATTTGTTTTGAATTATTTAATAACTCCGAATTTTTAAAATTTAAATGTATCATTTAATTTTACAAACCAACTTAGTATAATTTATATATTTTATGCAACTATAATTTTATTAAAATTTATAATGGATCTAAAATTTGTAACGAAAAAATCATCATATGGTTTATACGAGATAAGTTGTCAAAACCCAAAGTTTGGATGTCTATTTACAAAGAATTAATTAAAACTCCGCATAAAAAATACAACCCTTCAAATTCTTAAAATGTTTTGATACAAATATATTTACTATTAAATAAAATTAGTAGGTAATTATTAGTCTACATATGACTATAGTGTGAGATTTATATCCTATATAAAGAGATGTACAAGGAGCTTTACTCTTTAATATTATTTTGCAGTTGACACTCATTTATTTTTTATAATTTTTTTTAGAATAATTATCTATATATCTCTTAATATTTTTAAAACATCTTATTTATTTCTAGATTTTTTTTTTTGTTTTAAATATACCTTTAGTATATTTTTTTGTTATTTAAAAATAATTCCGCTATTAAATACCCATTAAGTTATTTCAGATTAAATTCGGATTAAATTTTTTATCAGAGTTAAAATAAAGGGTTAATTGCATACGGCTTCCCGTAAACATATCAAATAGCATATATGTCCCTACAAAGTTCAACTTTTCATATTTATTCATTCAAAAGTCCTAAGTTATTCATATATATCCCTCCGATTTATTATCGTTATTGTATTGTTTATTTTTTAAAAAAGTATAGGTAAAATGATAATTTTATCTTTTTTCAAAAATATCTCTCCAAAAATTTAAACTTAAAAACAAATAAAAAAAAGCCGGTGAGAAAATAGTAATTTTACAAAAAAAATAACGTAACAATTCAGTAACAAAATTTAACTCTAGTAATATATTTAAAAAAATTTCGAATGTTAAAAAAATAATTTTAGAAGATAAATAAAAAGTCAAAAACTTTTCGAGGGTATACGAGCAATTGCCCCTTCATATTTTATATTTGCCAATGCTCGCACTTACGGGCCTGGGTAATGAGAGGCCATTGGGCCCAGGCACATCAGGCCCATTACTAGCCCTCGCCATGTTAAAAAAAAAGGCCACGATTTGGATCGGTGTGTAGAGAGGATCCGGCCCGATCCGGTTCATCCGTACTAATTAGGATCGAACCTACGTACGGATTTGAGTTATGGACGAAGGAAGAGCCCACCTACTATTTCCAAAGCCTCAAAGTGGTTCTTGGGCCAGCCCAACCAATCATCCACTTTATTTTTGTTTCTGCGTAGTATAACTAACACTTGGAAACAAATATATTAACCAATTGTTCTAAATAGTTCAGATGGTGATTTAAGTTTACTTAGTTGTAAAATAAGAGGAGTACATTAGAAAAATTATTATTTATTTTGAAGAAACCAAATTAAGTGCGAGAACAATGCTGCACTCAAAATTGGGTGTTCAATATACACCCCATTTATTTCAAAATAAAAAATTAAATGGATATAAAATTACGGGGCAATTTTCTATATACTCCTAAAAATTTTTCTGTTTTCAGATTTACTTCTCTTAGAAGGCTAATATTAAAACTATCATTCTTACGTTCCAACTTCTTTTCAAAATACTCTTGAAGTTAAACTCTGTTAGTGTACCGTTTGGAGCTGCCGTTATTTGTGTAAAATTATGATTTTACCCTTTCAAATATACCCTTCTACCATAACCAACTTTTCTTATGTACCCTTAAAATTTTCAATAGTTTTCGTATTTATCTTTAAAATATACCCTTCATAGCACAATAATAATGCAAAAATTAAATGAAAATATCTGAAACTCTAAACTCTAAACCCTAAAATCCTAAACGCTAAACCAATGTTTTGGTAGATATGGGCAAAATAGGTATATCTGATAGTTTTTAACTCTTATTATTATTTAACTCTAGTTTAACCTTGGTTAACTTAACAAAGAAAAACGGTAGGGATATTTTTAATAACGGTGGAACGTATGAGGTATATATTGAAAAGAAAAAAAAAGAAGAAGAGTAAATTAGATATTTCTACAGATTTCAGGGGGCAATTATCCCTAAAATTATTATATAAGAAGAGTTTTATACAGTTTTTTTTCTTTTCAGAAAAAAGAATCTGCATATGCATTCAAGTAGCTTATAAACTCCATTCCACAAATTCCAAACATTATTTATCGTCACTTTCTAATATATTCTCCATAATATCTTAAAATTAAGGAAAATATCGACTGGTTCCCCACCCCAAAAAAGCCGTAGGGTCTAGACACGGCCGGAGAAAAAAAAAAGAAGAAGAAGAAAAAAAATCCAACGGCGGAAAATGCTGATGTGCGGCGTGGCGGCGGAGGGACCGTTGGTTCTGCCTTGCCCTTCGTACTCCGCCGCCGGATTCCGCTCACCGCCGGTGGATTTTAGGGCCCTTCCCATCACCAAAGTCCGGCTCTTTCCTTTTGTTGTTTTTGTTTTTGTTTTTGTTTTATTTATTTATTTATTTTTAGGTTTGGTTTTGGTTAAAATAAGAGAGAAGGATGGTTGATTTATCTACAGCCTGGTGATCACAAAATTAATTAAATAAATATATATAATATTTTTGAAGAATTCTGTGGAGAGATCTGGGATGTTGAACTCTGTAGCTTTTCCCTTGTGCCTATTTTGTGTTTTAGTGTGCTTCCTTGCTTGATCTGTTAAGAGTTGGATTGAAATTGTGCTAATTAATTAACATTTGTGGGAGAAATTTGAAACCCATTTGTTACTACTACTTTGTGCAGTTTGTTTGATTGTGACAAATAATTTTATCCCGGTCAAGTAAGTCCATAAATTTAGATCAGTTTCTGAACTGCACCATGTTTGAGGGACAGATCAAAATGGTTTTTTTTTTTTGTGTGATAAAATGATATTCGTTGAGTGGTCATACCTATATGTTCTTATGCAAATATGTAACCTGATATATTCTTTTGCAAATAGAACTATATATCATGAATCATGTCGATGTGAGAATAGTTTTAGGTATTATGCGCCGTCGAAAGACCAGATTATGTTAGGTGCATTGTGTGTCGAGTTTCTATAATTCGGTACTCGAGTTGGTTCCTCTTCATGTTAGGTGCATTGTGTGTTGTATATTCGTTCCACCGGAATGTTCTCTCGCCTGGGCATTCCGTCGGCGGCGTTTAGATGAACCGCCTAACGGCTCGAGCAGTCTAGTTGTAAAATATCTGAAAATCTTTTCAAGTTTTCAAAAGGAAAGTATTACCGACAGCGTTTATACGGTTGATAGAGGCGTAGCGGTGCCTAGTCAGGGGAGGTAAAATATATGAGGAAGACACATACTAGGTGATATTACATACTGTCCTATTACCATCGATCGATTGACAGTGTGCCAAATGTGCCCGTCTTGCTATAGCAAACTCACTAATTAGATTTTACTGTCGATTTCGTTCGTTCGTTTGTGATTCAGTTCCTAGTTTCAACAAAGGAGCTGATTGTCTTATTATTTTTCTAGGCTTTTGGTTTTACTGGCTACCCCAGAGTTGGATTAAATACCCAGAACTGCCCGGTGAGGAGCTTTAAGGTGAGAGCGTTCGAGGGTTCTGGTGAAGGCCAGATGCCGATTGCTCCGCTTCAGTTTGAATCTCCGACAGGCCAACTTCTGTTACAAATAATGCAATCGCATCCCCACCTACTTCAGGCAACTATTGATCAGCAGCTTGAAAGGCTTCAATCAGATAGAGATGCTCAGAAGGATGAAGCTTCGCTCTCTCCTCAAGATCTCCTCCTTTACAGGTTAGTACCTTAACTCCGCTGTTCAAATGATACAGAAAATGGTTAAGATGTATATACAGTCCCTGTGACCAATACTGTGACGTACGTGGTTACCGAATTTTCTTATAAGATGTTCTATTAACTGCTTCATAGGAACTCGCTACTTTGCAAAGAAAGTAGGAATTTAATTGATTCTTCGGCATGGGGAACCCAGTTCTCTTCATACTTACATGAACTCCTATCATGTGTGCTATTTATTATTATGCTTGATTTTCTCCTCAGTTGATAAAGGGTTGCCACAATATAAAATGCATGGTAGTTAGTAAATATTGTTTCACTGCTAATTCATATTCACATGTATTGAAGGTCGCCAAGAGGAACCTGTTAATGTGCCTGCAATTTTAGTTGCTGCTACTAGATTCTGCACTAATCAGTGTTAGCTCAGATTTAAGAAAACAGATTATTCAAGTGTTTGCTGTGTTGAAACAAGCAATTATGTTGTCATAATTTTCTGCAATGTTTTTATTGTCTTAAAACTGGTATATAATCAAGGTGCAATAAGATGGAAAAATGCCTGGTTGGCTAGGTTAGGATTCTAAGATTCAGTAAAAGCTGAACATATGTGTTGAATACTTTGAGTTATGCTATAATTTTCTTGAATAATAATACACTAGATGCTATGGAGTTATTTACAAATGCAATCTAATATGAACTATAGTTGAACACTTTGGACAATAATCGGCAAGTTAGGTTCATTTCACTTCTTTTTGAAAACATTAGTGGCGAAGTTAACCTTATTCTTGTGAAGTAAGGCATCATATTTTGTCCAGTATTGGGCAATATGACTCCACAATTTGTCGCTGATAGTAAACATATCGTCAACTATAGGAGAATTGCACAAGTCAAAGACAAGGAGAGGCAGAGGGCTCTAGAGGAGATCATCTACTGCTTCATCGTGCAGAAATTCATCGAAAACGACATCTCAATGATCCCTACAATTTCATCTTACTCCGATCCTGCAAGTCCAATTGACTCATGGCCTAACCAAGAAGAGAAGCTAGAAAAGGTACACTCCCCTGATGCTTTAGAGATGATTCAGAGCCACCTCACCCTTATTCTAGGAGAAAAGGTTGTGGGCCCACTCAACACCATTGTCCACATCAGCAAACTGAAGCTTGGGAAGCTCTATGCTGCCTCGATCATGTACGGTTACTTCCTCAAAAGAGTAGACGAGAGATACCAACTTGAGAGAACTATGAAAACTCTCCCTAAAGGCCGTACGGAGAAGAAGTCAATTTTGGATGATTTGAAGCCTAACCCGTTCTGGGACTTGGAATCGATGGTGCAGATTTCACCATCGGACGAAGATGACGACGATGGATCCGACAGTAGCGACGAGGAATCTAACAAGTCTTATAGATTGAGGTCTTATGTGATGTACTTGGATGCAGAGACTTTACAGAGATATGCGACAATAAGATCGAAGGAGGCTATCTCATTGATCGAGAAGCAGACGCAGGCTCTATTTGGGCGGCCGGATATTAGAGTTGCGGACGACGGATCGTTCAATGCTAAGAATGATGAAATGGTTGCAGTGACATTCTCTGGGTTGACCATGCTGGTTTTGGAAGCCGTGGCTTTCGGGTCATTTCTATGGGGAGCAGAGGGCTATGTGGAATCTAAATATCACTTTTTCAATAGCTGAGTGCTCAGTTTTTGTCACTGTAAATTTATCTAACTACTGTATATTTATGTTTCTCTTAGCAATATTTGAGCGCAGTCCCTGTATACATGTTTTTGTGAGCGAGACTTGTTTGCAGTAGATGTGGTTTTAATGGACAGAGAGTTTATCACAAAATATCCTGTATATATATATGCATAAATCTGATTTTCAACAAATTTGGTCGTATTGTAGTAATAGAATTATACAAATACATTATGATCAGTGTGATTGCTGTGTGTTATTATGATATATGCACGGTGGAGATGATGTAATATTTTATTCCTCCACTGTACTACTAGTATGTTTTCAATGTTGACGCTGCTTCTCTTATATATTTATATAAATAGGCCAGTTTGATTTTACCATGCAAGTTGTTCAACTTGAGAAACATTAATTTCAATCCACAATTAATTGGACCATCCCGAATCATTTTCTGAAGAATAATTAAATCTGTATATGGCATAACATATATAAATATATTTATTTATTTCAGCGCCTTAATTATTACCGCAAAAGTACCAAAATATTTATTTTTCCTGTGAATCTTCTTTTATCTTTCCTACCAGCGATGGATATGATTAAGAATGTGAACTTGTATTGGTTTAAAAATCGAAGGAAATTCAAACAGGTTGAAGCTAACCCATTAATCCCATATTATAAGATCAGTTGGTCAAGGGGTTTCCTTGTGTGGAGTCCCTATCAAATGACTTGGTCCAGCTGGTTCACCTGCCCAGCATACTTTTGACGGCGACTTTCTTCTCATTTCTGCCTCCTCTTCTTTCACGTCCAGCCCACCCCACCCCACCCCACCCCGCACACGCACCATGCAACAGTCTGTCCTGCAACAGCGATCCACTTTACTTTTCTTTTCTAATTATTATCTGCTAGCTCTCCTCCCGTTGCATGCATGTGGGACAGCTGTCAACTCACAAAGACCACCTCACACACTCACTCACACACACACACACACACACACTCTCTCTCTCTCTCTCTCTCTCTCTTCGTCTACTTCTCGTATTCGTACGTATACAGCTTTATCCTAATTGGGAAATAATACTTGTACATCCAAAACGGAGTGTATATCACACACCCCACCCATCCAATGGGTGGGGTGTGATGATGGGTCAATCGATGTGATCCGTAAAAAATATCGCCACCATTAAAATGGTGGAGGTATATGATATACACCCCTTCGGAATGTACATGTAGCATTGCTCATCCTAATTACATGCAGTAGCCAGTCGAGTCGCTCTCTCGTGGCCTTCGTGTCAGAGTTGGACGTCCACGTGTCATGTGTTGTAGTACAATTTTGTTAAAATTTTTAATAAATATTTTTTATATATTTGTTATGATATATAAAAATTTTTATAAAAAAAAGATAAATAATAAAAAAATCTGGTATGTTTTGATGAAAGCAAATTAAATTTATCTTTATTGCCTTTCTTTAGGCATCACTAATTAATTAAGACGACTTTGACTTCATTGACTATCATAATAGCCCCGGTCTATCTATTTATAGATTATTATACAAAATCTTATTCCAATTAGATATCCTATTCAACTAGATTTATCTTTATCACAATTTAAACAACCAATATATTAAATAATCTAATTCTAACTAATTAGCATTATCTCTAACACTCTTCCATAATACTAATATTCTTCACACCGATCTTCTCTTTGCAAAATATAAATTTTTCAATGATAGCGGCTTTGTCAAAATATCGGCCATCTGTTCTTCGGTAGAGCAATGTATCAACTCGACTTGACCGTTAGCGATCTGTTCACGAATAAAATGATGTCGCAGTTCGATGTGTTTGGTCCAACTGTGATGAACTGGATTTTTCGCCATTGCAATCGTCGATTGATTATCACAATAAATTACAGTTGGATCTTTTTGCTCGTACTTCAAATCTGTTAAGATTCGCCGCATTCAGATTGCTTGACATGTAGCAGTCGTAACCGCTATGTATTCAGCTTTTGAAAATGATCCGTCGACTGCTATTTTTTGGAAGACCAACATATTGCTCCTGTACCAAAATTGAAGACGAACTCGCTCGTGCTTCATCGATCATCTACCGAACCTGCCCAGTCACTTCATCTTCCAATCTGTCAATGCTTCATAAGGTGTAATATTATCCAGCGTCAAAGTTGGACTTCTATTAAGAATGTATGCTGTAGTAAATACCACTTCTGTCCAGAATTTATTTGGAAATCCTTTCGCTTTCAACATACTATTTGCCATCTCTACTAAACTTCGATTTTTGCGTTCAGCAACGCCATTCTGTTTAGGCGTGTAACTGATTGTCAACTGCCTGCGAATACCATTCGTTTCATAAAAATTTTCAACAAAATCCCATAGATCTTGGGATAGCAGCAACGTCTGCATCTTTACGCATCAAAAATCATAATTGTCCCATTTGAATATTGGAAATCCTTGTGCAACTCTGTTGGCACTGTTAAACGCCATCGGTATCTTATTCTTTTGAAAACAAGGCTCTGATACTACTTGTTACGGCGGTGGGCCTCCAACAAATATCTTCTATATACTTGTTATGGTATATAGAAATCTCCACAAAAAATAAAATGAAAAAGAAAAGAGAAAAAGACAAATAATAAAAGAATCTGATACGTTTTGATAGAAGCAAACTAAACTTGCCTTTATTGAAAAAATAATTTCATGCCTTCGTGTCTTTCTTTGGGCATCACTAATTAATTAAGACGACTCTGACTTCATTGACTATCATAATAGTCGTCCCGACCTACCTATTTATAGATTATTACACAAAATCTTATTTCAATTAGATATTCTGTTCAACTAAATTTATTTTTATCATAATTTAAACAATCAATACATTAGATACTCCAATTATACCTAATTAGCATTATCTCTAACTAGCCAATAAACAAATGCCAAGTGGACAGCCAGAGGATGAAGTACAGGCGTTTCTGTACGTACGATTAGCTAGCATTTCTCTTCTATATATAATATAATTAGCTAGCCAAATACAATGGCAAACCAACAGAGAAACAGCCCTTAATTAGATATTTGCTCTCCAACATATGAAGATATTGATATGATTCTTCCACTTCTACTTTTATTTGGTGATCGAGAAAGAAAATTTTCTTCTAATTAAAAAAAAATTTATTTTAGTAAAAATTTGAGTAAGATTGTGAGCTGTGTAAACAAATAATTCTAATTTTGGTATCTATGATTTTAATACTATCACTACAACAAAAGAGGTCTTTTGTGGCAATTTAATAGCGGCAATTATAAAATTGCCGCTATTAACTAATTACAAATACTGTTTTAGCGGCAATTATTTTAAACTTCAAATTTTTAGCGACGAATAATTCTATACTAAATAAACGGATGTTTGGCTATTATTTGAAAAGTAATTTTAGGCATTTGACTCAATAAAGCATTTAAGAAGTGATTTTGATTTTTAAAATCAAAATTTAAAAATTTAAAATTAAAAATTAAAAATTTTAAAAATTTTAAAAATTTAAAATTTAAAATTTAAAATTTTAAAAATTTTAAATTAAAAATTTTAAAAATTTTAAATTTAAAATTTAAAATTTTAAAGTTTAAAGTTTAAAATTTAAAATTATATATTTTAATTTTCAAATTATAATTTTTAAAATTTTAATTTAAATTTTTTAAAATTTTAAATTTTAAATTTTAAATTTTAAAATTGTAATCCACAAACCCAAACCCAACCCTCCCCGATCACGCGCGCACTCGAGCTCGCCCCCTCTCCCGACCCCTGGTGAAAACGAGCTCGCCTCCTCTTCCCCCCCCCACCTCCTCCTCCTCCTCCTCCTCCTCCGACGACGACGATGATCTAGGGCGCGCCTCTTTTCCGGGCGGAGCTGGAGCTGGAGCTGGAGCTGGATTGGAGCTCGATCGAGCTCTCTACCCCTAATCTCCATCCTCCCCCTCTCCGAACTCGAGTTCTCCCCCTCTCCTTCACTTCTATTCATCTCTACTCGAGCTCTCCGCGTCCTCTCCAAGCTCCGATCACATTCCCAACATCCAAGACACAGCGATCAGATCCGAGACCTCGGCGGTGCAGCTTGTCAATTTGATGCTCCGATCCATCGGTAAGATCTCTCAATCTCAAATTCTTAGTTTCGTCCTTGAATAGATTTTATTTTTTTTCTAATCTCATTTGGTTTTGATGTGAATTTATAATTATGGTTCGATTTTTAGTGATTATTCTCCAAAATTTAGTGATTACTCCATATTTTGATGAGATTCAAACAGAAAAAGCTTAAACGGGTGGAATTCAAATTAGGAAAGTGATTGCATGCGTAAAATATGGAGCCTAATGCAATACTTATGTACAATATGGGAATAACACAAGGACTATCTAGATCTAGTACAGTTATATCCAGATTTGGCATTCTACACTTCATTTCCTGATTGTTTGGGTTTAGAAGAGTCCTAGTATGATTCAAAGTAGTCAGACTGTTAAAATTCAGTCTGGTGTAATGACTTCAGAAACAGGAACCTATTGAATTTTCATTATCATTTTTCTTTCCTCCTATTGCACCTTTCACTTGAATAACATTACTCCTCCCATGGCAAAACCATCTCAATAGGTTTTGTTGGCAATGTATCCCATGTATGCTACCTAATGCTTTTCTTTCTTTTTTTTGGGCTTAAGCTGTAAGTAAAAGCTGAGTAAGCAGTGCAAATATATTTTGCTTGTTGAGTTATTCAATTGTTTCTTTTCCACCTTTTGTCTATTTATGGTATTAATGCAATATATGTCGTCTTTCTCTCAAGAAAATTTGTTTTGTTCTGATCATTAAGTTCCAATATCTAGGTAATTGAACATAAATTTTACGATCACAAGGCTGACGTTTTCAGTTTCGGTATTGTGCTTTGGGAATTGCTGGCAGGAAAGGTAGCATCAACGGTTTCTTTGCATCAAATCTTTTACCATATGTTTTATGCAGACCATATTTATCAAGTTGACGTTTCATTGTCTTTCATTGATCAGCTCCCATACGAAGATCTAACACCACTTCAAGCAGCAGTAGCTGTTGTTCAAAAGGTATGTATTATTGCCCTTTCTTGGATGAGTGGTTGTGCTATTAGCATTCATATTTCTCATAAATAACAATAACTATTTACCAATTTCATGTTCCTTTTTCTATAATATTATCTGCATGTGATTTATACTCCAGATTCATTCCCTCCACTTCTCATGCATATTTTTCTGTCCCTCGTGTAGTTTTTATGCCAACTTAATGCACTAAATCTCCTGTTCTTTTGGAAGGTAAATTTCATTCGAGTGATTATTCAGTTATGTAAAGAGCTATCACTTCAATGAAATGTGCGATTGCTGAAAACCATTTCAGCACAAAAGCCTTGGCTAAATGGTTAATTCTAGAAACTAACTTGATTGTAAATGAGTTGTATATACAAGAAGAACAGTACATATCCTTTTTCTTCTTTATGAAGGAAGTAAAGGGTTATGGTGCTATCTGATGTACATTTTAAAATGGGTTTAACTAATGATTCTACAGCTGGTTTGACTATTTTCATCTGCTTTGTCACTCAGGGATTGAGACCCACTATTCCAAAGGACACTCATCCTAAGCTTGCTGCTTTACTCGAGAAATGTTGGCAGGGTGATATTACCTTTATGCACTAGGCATCTTTCGCTTTTCTAATAGTCCCTTGAACTACAAATGTGTTATAGAAAGAGAGAATTAGAGAAGTGTTGTAGAAAGAGAAGTGCAAATGTGCTGCTGCATATTTGATTTTATTCATGTTGCTCCTTCATATTAACCTCTTAAGTATTAGTTTCTAGAAGGTTTTTTTCCATCTCATTCATTATACTTTTTAAAATTGTCATTATGATAAGTGAAATGGTTAGTAAAGCACATTGATTAATAGTTTGTTAAAGACATAGCCCAATGCAAATGAATCTTTTAGTTGATTTTCATGATTAGGTGAACCCATTTCTAGGTCAGAGCAATATTTGCACTTCTCTTTCTACATATATATTAGCCCTTAATTTTTATCTCTCAAAAATATTAGCCCTTTTTTCAATCCTATTTGATAGAATATATCCACCTATATATATATATATATATATATATATATATATATGTGTTTGATTCTTCTCCAATTGAACTTATAACTAATGGACTAGTCATTCCCATTGAAGTACAAACCAAATATTATTGAGACACAAGAATTAATCATTAATTATTATATTGTTATTCATTCTGTAGCAAAATAAAAAAACAAATTGGAGTAACAACATTTTGAGGTCTAAAATCTTAGTTCTGCCTTTTCTAGTAGCAACATTATATATACACATTTTAGAGTATTGTATGCCAATGCAGCTGCTGCTGGCACTAGCAGCAGCAGCCAATGCTGCTGCTGCTGGCATTGCTGGCAGCAGCAGCTAGACCTGCTGCTGCTAGCCCCACCAGCAGCAGAGAAAAGAGGGAGAGAGAGTGAAATTTTAATGTCTCTGCAGGGGTGGTTGGGGGGGGAGTGTGAATTTACACATTTGCCCCAACTTACAAAAGAAATTCCCAAAACTGCCCTCAATTCTGCGGTTTTGCTCCTGCAGTGAGCAAATTCGGGAACCCCTCTTTCCACGCGTTTTGCGGCCAACTGGGAGATCGAAATTGAAATTTTCTTTCTCCCCTTTATTCTACAAATTTTTCTTAAACTCTTTGTAGTTTCTTTTAAATTTTTTGGGCTACTCTAAGCCCTCGAAAGAGAGCCCCGAAAAAGCTTGCCGATAAACTGCATCAGCAAAAACTGTAGTTTCAGAATTCTTGAAGCATTTTGCTTCGCTTCGTTCTCCTATTTTATTTCATTCTCTCACCTCCGTACTTCACCCCTTTTAATCAGAAAACTTTTCTGAGACACCTCATCATTTCTTTTTAATTTTTTGACTACTCTAAGTCTTCGAAATAGGGCTCCGAAAAAGCTTGCCGATAACAAAATTCAGGATTCCTGAATTTTGCTAAGTCCTTGAGCTTCAACTCGCTTTTCGACCCGATGCTCTTCGCGTCGGTCCGAAACACACCGAACTTGACTATAATCATATTTAAAATATATTACAAGTCTTTTCGCCGCATTTTGCCATTTTGCGAATTCGGCGAACGAGGACTTAAGTTTTGCAATTTGAAGCTTCAAACTCTCAACTACAACTCACTTTTCGACTCAACGGCTTTTGCGTCGATTCGAAATGCTTCCAACCCACTTGTAATTACATTTGAAATGTGTTACAAGTATTTTTGTTGAGTTTCGTCATTTCGCGAAAATCGCCGAACAAGGACTTAAGCTTTACAATTGAAGCTTCAAATTCTCAACATTTTTTTTTTTTTGTGTCGAGAAGTAGCAAGCTCATCATGATAAAACAGTACAAAATTTTATACCACTTTCAGAATTTATAGTATTACAGATACTTCAATTAGCTACAGATAATGGAATGACCTCTTTCTCAGTGAATTGTGACCCTGCTTCTCTTGAATTATTTGCACTTCTCCTTACAGCTTGTTTCTATATATTTGTCTTGGAAAATTATTATACATAAATCTACATTCGCTTTGAATAATTTGAATATTAAATTCTGTCCATTTCAGGATAGCTGGTGTTGTATGAAGTGGTTATCGAGCCTATTTCATTAGCTGGTTTGTTTGCTTTTGCTCAGAGAAAAAGATTTCTGGATTTGGTGAGAGAGTTTAGGGTTGTTAGTTTTCCTTGTAAATGTCTAATTCTTTTTCCATATTGATTTAAAGCTAACTTCTTTTGCTACTGCAGTGCTTGAACAATTAGGAGTGGCGAGTCTCTGATTGTGCTTTCGATCACAGTTCTCATATAGAGGCCTAAGCTACGGTATTCACTCTAGTTCTTGAGTTTTTCTTGCTCTGTCTGTGGCTATGCTCTTCTTCATGATTTTTTGTACTCTTGGAAATCTGCTTTACAAAATAAGAGTTTGTCGGTGGATTTACATGTTTCAATCATCTTTTTATATTATGATGTAATATTGTTATTTTTTGTGTTAATTCATAGTTGCTTGAAAGTTATATTAATTTTCTTTTGCTTTTGTAGTGTGTTAAGTTTAGCTACTTTGATATTCTTTTTCAGTGTTTTCTCATGGATAGTAGTAGCAAGGCTAAGAGATGGGTAGACTATAGCAGAGTGAGTAAAGAATATTTGGATGGAGTGGAGGCCTTTCTTAATTTTGCATTTGAAAATAATTCCATCGATGGAAAAATTCCCTGCCCTTGTCAAAAATGTGTGCTTTACTATCACCAAATTAGGGCAGAAGCATTCGATCATCTTGTGATCAATGGAATTATGCCAGGATATGATTCTTGGTTTTATCGCGGAGAAACAACATCATCGTTAAGTCCTTCACCGGGAGTTCATTTAGAACAGAAAAACTATAAAAGTGATGACATGATAGGAATGTTACATGATACTTTTGGAGTACACAATTTAGCAGCAGATATAGACATGGATTGTGGGGACTCGGCAGAGCCAAATGTAGATGATTTTGGTATAGAACAACCGGCGGAGCAGTTTTCTTCAGAATTTGAGAAGTTCAAAGAGCTATTAAGAGATGTTGATGAAGAATTATATCCAGGATGCCGTAAATTTTCCAAATTGTCCTTTATATTACATCTTTATAATATAAAGTGTCGTTTTGGATGGTCAAATGAATCAGTTGGCGCATTGCTTAAACTTTTAATAGATGTGCTTCCCGAGGGTGCAAAGTTACCGAATTCTTTTAATGAAACAAAGAAGATTATCGAAGGATTAGGGATGAAGTATAAAAAGATTCATGCCTGTCCTAATGATTGCATGTTGTTTTGGAAAGAACAAGAGAATGATGACTTTTGCTCAATTTGTGGGACTTCTCGATTGAAAAATGATGAAAACAGTATCGACAATGATCCACCAATTTTGAAGAAAAAAAAGAAAAAGATTCTGGCGAAGGTGTTGAGGCATTTTCCTATAAAACCAAGGCTTCAGAGGATGTTCATGTCATCTAGAACATCAGATTTCATGACATGGCATGAGAAGGGTCGAATTAAAGATGGCATTTTGAGGCATCCGGCTGACTCTGAAGCATGGAAGAATTTTGATTCTCGCTATCCGGAGTTCGCTGTTGATCCTCGTAATGTTAGATTGGGATTAGCGGCTGATGGCTTTAACCCATTTGGGACAATGCGAAGTAACTATAGTATATGGCCTGTCATTTTAATTCCGTATAATTTGCCACCGTGGTTGTGCATGAAGCAACCAAACTTTATTCTGTCTTTGCTTATTCCTGGCCCAAGAGGACCTGGAAATGACATCGATGTGTATTTGCAACCTCTTATAGAGGAGTTGATTGAACTATGGGAAGGTGTGGAAACTTACGATGCCTCGAGCAAAGAGAATTTCCTAATGCATGCTGTAATTATGTGGACTATAAATGACTTCCCAGCTTATGGGAATTTATCTGGTTGGTCCACTTATGGTTCTTTCGCATGTCCGTCTTATAACGTGGAAACTTGTTCTAGACGTTTAAAACATAGCAAAAAGTTTTGCTTCATGGGTCATCGGCGTTTCTTAGATCCTAATCACAAATATAGATATGATCGAAAATCTTTTGATGGAACGGAAGAATTGAGATCAGCACCTCTACCGCCATCTGGTTCACAAGTGTTGGATCAAGTAAATAGTCTTCAGATCACTTTTGGCAAGATGAATAAGAATTTCAGTGGTGGTCGTAAAAAACCTTGGAGAAAGAAAAGCATTTTTTTTCAAACTTTCTTATTGGGAGCACAATTTATTGCGCCATAATCTTGATGTTATGCATATAGAAAAAAATATAAACGATAATGTCGTTAATACTTTGCTTAATGATGAGAAAAAGTCTAAGGACAACTTAAGTTCTCGTCGTGATTTGCAAGAGATGATGATAAGGGAAGAGCTTTGGCCTCGGGAACAATCTTCAGGAAGAATATACTTGCCTCCTGCTTGTTTTGCTATGGCTCCAGAAGAGAGAAAAGTGTTCTGTGAAGTTTTAGAGCATGTGAAATTTCCAGATGGATATGCATCAAATGTTTCACGATGTGTTCTTAAGAAACGTAAATTATCTAGACTTAAGAGCCACGACTGCCATGTTATAATGCAAGAACTTCTTCCTCTTGCATTACGTGGGAATTTACCGGAGAGAGTAAGTTTCGTTTTGATTGAACTTAGTAATTTTTTCGGGCGCTATGTGCTAAAGTTCTTCAAGTTCATGAGCTTGAGTTGCTTGAGTCAAAGATTGTTCTAACACTCTGCAATATGGAGAAGATCTTTCCGCCATCATTTTTTACAGTTATGGTGCATTTGGCTGTTCATTTAGCAAATGAAGCTAAAATAGCTGGTCTAGTACACTACCGATGGATGTATCCAATCGAAAGGTAAAATAGTTATTTAGTAATTACTTTGTTTATTCTTTATAGTATATATTCTATAAATGAAGAATATAACTTATACTTTTTCTATTTAGGTTTTTATTTACTCTAAAATCCAATGTACGCAATCAAGCACGCCCAGAAGGTTCAATTGCAGAAGCATATATTGCAGAAGAATGCTTAGTATTTTGCTCACGATATTTGGAAGATAATGGGATAAGATCTAATCAGTCAATTAGGAATCGTGCGGATACTAGACGTAACTTGGTGCAAGAATCAATCATATTTCTTGATGTAGGGGTGCCTTATGGAAAAGTCCAAGCATTTATGATGGACGAGAAAACGTGGACACAAGCACATCGATATGTTCTTTTTAATTGCAATTCCGAAATTGTCGAGTCGTTCAGAAAGTAAGTAAATAACTGAAAAAAAACTTGTTTATGTATAAAAATATTCACTCTATATTGTTGTTTACATATGTTATTTCCACAATGTAGAGAACACTTGAGTGTAATCAAAAGACTAAACCGGCGACATCGCTTGGCACAACACGACATAGATCGTTTGCATAATGAAAAGTTTCATGAATGGTTTCGAGAACGTGTTAGTATTGCTTTCTACATTTTAGAAAATTAGTTTGAATTGTAAAATATTATTTATATATATAGGCTAACAATTTTTTTTTATTTTTTACCTTTTGATGTTTTAGGTTAACGAATTGGATAATGAAGTTAGTGATCGAATTACAGAAGATATTAGATGGCTTGCTCGTGGTCCAAATTTCATTGCGAGAAGGTTTCAAGCTTTCGACGTGAATAATGGCTATAGATTTCGAACTAAAGAATATGAGAAGGACTTGACCACTCAGAATAGTGGAGTCATGGTGGTCGCAAAGACACAAAGCTATGCAAGTACTAGTGACCCAAGACCTATTGTTGGAGATGTCACCTATTATGGCATTCTAACTGATATTATAGAATTGAATTATTATGATGGATTTAAAGTTGTTTTGTTTAGATGTGATTGGGCTGATGTGACTAAAGGCAAAGGTGTAAAGAAAGATATATTAGGATTCACACTAGTCAATTTTTCTCACTTGATACATACCGGCGATTTTCTTAGTGATGAACCATTTGTGTTTGCGTCGCAAGCTCAACAAGTGATATTTGCTCAAGATCGTCGAAACCTTGGTTGGTTTGTTCCTAGGCCAATGAAACCTAGGGAGATATTTGATATGGGAGAGATGTCTTCCAAAGATGATGTAGAGAGGGTAACGGAGATAGATCCTCACATTTCGGTTGATTTTGCGGACAATTTTCAACCAGAAAATGATGATCTTAGTTGGGTCAGAAAGGATGTTGAGGGGATATTAATTTAACCTTTAGCTAAATTAGATGTCATTATTAGTTAAATATTTGTACTTCACAACACTATTAATATCATTCAGTGACTTCTATGTGACTAGTAATATCTCTTTTCTTCATTTATGCTACTTCTGATAATTTTTTTCTATTAGTTTACGGCATTGATAATTGGCACATGACTTTCTGCTTAACATGTTATTGATTAGTAACTTAGTTTCCAACTCAATATGTTCTAAACTAAACTGTGTTAATATGTTATTTTTGTCAAGAACCTGCTTAACGTTTGCCTTTGAAATAATTTTATAAACTATAACAATTTTATTTCTTCCATGTGTGAGGTATTGTTTTTTATTTCTTCCATGCGTGAAGTTTTATCTGTTAATTTTTGTTCGTTTGTACTCTCCTTGTTCCATTGTTGTTCATTCATTCTCTCGTTATTTGTTTCAAATGTCTGGTGATGGTTTGTTTCAAAAGAACTTAATCAGTAGTGTGTGTTGTTGTCATATAATTTAAGCTATGATAATGCTATTGCAGTTTGTGTATATGATTTGGTTGTAATGTAAAAGAAATGCCCATAGGCTACTGTTCATAGAAGCTCTTGATCTGTATGCCAAAGTCTGAGCGATTGTCGCATGTTTTCTGTGCTTATTGGTTGTTAAGGTATGATGAAGGACATGTTGGTAATCTGAAGAAATAAAATTAAAGTAAAATATGAGCTCTTTAGTACGTTACTTTCTAAAGAAAATGTTATTTATTTACTTTGTTTAAACCATCCTACGACCACTTTGGATTGATCTTTTTTGAGTAGTTTAATACATGACCCAATAAGTGGCAAGAGATTGTATAAAATTTTGAAGGGAATAGGGGATTGGGATTTGCATCACTAATCGAGGGGGTTTAGGCCAACTCTGAGCCTCTTGTTTGCTACTACTTTGTTTCTGCAGGTTCTCCTAGGATGTTGGGAAGTGGGTCAAGCAAGGCTGGTTCTTTGCTGAAATTAATGGTTGTGGAGGTTTCTCCAATGCTTCAGTTAGGTTTTTTTTTTTTGTATGTTGTAAAAATGATTTATCTCCTCGTGCTTGCAGGAATGTTGAAGTTCCTATGAGAGTCCTTTTATATTTTATTCATTCCTTAATTATTGTAGTAGTTTTAGAAACCTTATGAACCTTTGGATTTTACTGGTATTGCATTCTGCCTTTGGAATGCAGATTCGTGCAGATGTAGCAGTTCCGATATCCTTCTGAAGCATGTGTTGCTCACTTAGTTTGTTTCAATCTTTTCTTCTCAATTTTGTTTTCAGTAATTCGGTGTTAGAATTGCTTCGGTTGTGATTTGCGAAATTGTATACTCTGGATACAATAACTTGATTAATTAGTTACAATCATAAGCTGATAACATTATTGCACCTGTTGTTAGTTCCCTTGGTATCAACTGCTTAATATTGTTTCCTTTACAGGTTTATGAAGATGATGTATGCCTATGCATTTTGGATTCCAATCCATTGAGTCACGGGTAAGACGGATTTTGTTTATAATTTGTACTTTCAATTTTCTGTATGCTGATAATTTCTTTTCAAGAATGATTGCCATTTCTAAAAGAAGCATTTGGAAGTTTTCATTGTTCTCAGCAATGAACTTCATATTCATTCTGCTTGTAATGTAGATCTCAAACTTTGTCAAGCTTTGCTGTCTTCTATATCCGATCTTTTTGAAAAGTTTTTTTTTTTCTTGACTGATCTTCTCAATCAATTATTTTTCTCTGCAGGCATTCCCTTATCATTCCAAAATGTCACTTTCCTTCATTGGAAGCAACTCCTCCACCTGTAAGTTTTTTGTACACCATTTACAGATAAGTTTGTTAGATTTTCATTAACTACCTAGATGGACTGGAGAATTTTAAACAGGACTGCTTGTGAATCCATCTTTAATGATTAATGCTTCTTGTTAACTGTATTTTGCCCTTTGTTTAGGTTCCATATAAAAAGTTTTCCTTCACAATTCTTCTATAAACCTCAGCGGACTGAGAATATGCTTCTGCATGCCAACATTTGACTCATCAAACTTTTTACTTAAGTCATTTTTCAGTTAAGAATTCATCAGAAAAGAATGAAATGATTCGGAAAAGCGATTATCAAGTTTCTGACCATATTATTTTCATATACTTATAATTCAGGTAGTAGCTGCCATGTGCTCGAAGGTACCATTTCTCAGCAATGCTATCATGAAAGCTGCTTTGGGTGTTCCCTGTTAATCTAGGAGATCGAGATCTTTTGGTAACATGGTATTACTACTGAAGAGTTAATCCATTAAATGTTAAAAATGAGGGTTGAGTTTAGGAGTTTAAATTTCATTCTTGGGTCAAGCAAGGCTGGTACAAGAACTGATGTACCCGTGTATGCTTCCTCGTTCTATTGTTATGCTCAGTAGTCTTCCTTAGTTAAGGCTGTCAAATTAACTGTTTTTTTTTACAAAATATGTCTATCGCTGTGAAGTATTAACTAAACTTTTCCTTTTGTTTACTTTATCAAAAAAGTAGAATGTCAAAGAAATCTACATTTGTTTCTCATTTTTCTCTACTTTGGTAAACATATCAAAAGCTTACCAGTCAGGTGCATGAGATTGTTGGACGTATTAATGGCCGGTTTGGAACACTAACAGCAGTTCCCATACATCATCTGGTATGTCTTGATGGCAATCCCCATATTTTTGCCACTGTTGGCCTCAATATAGCTTGACTTGACTTTAGCACTGCTTGTTTTGTTGTGTCTTTAACTTGATCATTCTTTTTCTTTTTTGCATGTTGGAGTTACATCCAGGTTGTGTTAAATTTTGGTGTGTATACAATACTTAAATATTTTGAGGTCGCAGGTCGCAGGTCGCAGGTAATCAGCCTGGTTAGAGTTCTTTTGAGGTCGCAGGTCAGTTGATTTTTTCCAAAATTTCTTATTGTTCCAAAATTAGACCCCTGCGACCTCTCAAATCTTCTATTAAGTGCATCAGTTTCATCATGTCATATAATGCTATTGTGGTTTTCTATTTACGTGACTCGCATGCTTTCATTTTTCTTCTCTTTCTATTTACGTGAATATATTGTTGAGAAATTGGTTATCTTCATGCAGCAAATCCAGTTGGTGCTGTTTTCGAATTTCATGCTCAGCTGCAAATTCTGGAGTTGCTTGACAATGTAAGTATCTTTTTTTCTTCAATTATGAGGAAAAAAACAAACAGAAAGAGGAAAGAAGATTGTCTTTGATTGTGGTCTTATCAAAAAATTAACGTGGCAGAAAAGAAAAACTTTAGTTGTGTGTTAATATCTTTTTCTAGTTGTTTTCCAAAATCTGGAAATTGCCTTTCACGATCTGTTATTAAAATGCCTCATTAATCATATGCCTTACCTACTAGTTGAGTTGGCGTTGAAGTACACTTAATATCTTTCTATATGAAGATATCAAAAAAATCTGGATGAGTCTTTTATAAGATGCTTATTAAGAATTCACATATCTTCTCAGCTCATTATCTCAGTTACTCTAATCTTTCAAATATAAATTAATGTAGTTATCTTTTTTCAGGTATAACAGATGATGATCTTCGTGAAACAGCATATGAAGTCCTCGTCGCTGTTGTTTGACAATTGTATTTTTATCTTTAGATTGAAAACTTTGAATATAATTTTTAATTGATAATTATATTTTTACTGTGCAAATTGTTATTTGGCTAAATAATTTGGCTTCTGTTGTTTGACAATTGTTGAATGTAATCCAATTTAAAATTGTTTACATGATTAATTTATTCTTAAATGTCAATTTAAAGAGTCTCAAAATAATTGCCGCTATAGATCCTATTTACTAGTCATTTAATATGTTTTTAGCGGCAATTATAGATAATTATAGTGGCATTTATAATAGTTGCTATTATATAGTATTTAGCGGTATTTGTTTTGGCTTTTACCAATCGCCGAAACAAATGCCGCTATAACCTTTAGCGACCCTACCATTAGCGGCAATTGTTATAATTGCCGTAAAAGTATTTAGCGGCGATTATAATCGCCGGGAAAGTAAAAAATAATCGCCGCTAAAAGCCAGTTTTGTTGTAGTGTATACAGAAGGTTTGTAGAAAATTTCAGAATATATAGTATGATTTTCTCTAATAATAGTTTATTAAATTGCACTATGCCTTATAGTAGTTAACGGTACGGGCCTTTAGCTAGAAGTTAAAACTTATATATATATATATATATATATATATATAGAGAGAGAGAGAGAGAGAGAGAGAGAGAGAAAAGAGTTAGAATGCTATTGATAGTATTAGAATAGTATTTATTATCAATTTTTTATCTCTTATATCTTTAAGCACCATTTGGTTCCAAAACAAACTATTTTATTTATTTTTAGAATATATATAATTTTTGAAATAAGCAGGAATTAGACAAATTTTGTATTTGGATAAGAATCCAGATATTTGGAGATTAGATTGGATAGTAAAAATAAGAGTAATTATAATTAAAAATAAAAATAATTTATCTAAATATTAGTAAAATAATATTTAACGAGTTAATAAATTAATTAATTAGGAATACTATATAAGATAATGAAAAATTACATTAATTAGTGAATAATTATAAAAAATAAGTCAATATATTAATATTAATTAATTATTTAATGATCAATATTTTTAGTGAATACATTAATCATATAAAATTAAATTTTAATTATTTAAATAATATAAATATTAGTTAATGATTGAATATGGATATCAAATAGTTAATTATTTAATTATTTACATGATTATAAATAATAAAATAATTATTATTTAAATATTTATTAATTTAATAAATCAAATAATTAATTAATTATTAAAAAAATAATTGTCTTAATTAATAATATTTTATAAATATTTATAACTTAATTAGTAGATGAATAAGATGGAGAATAGTTTGTCCCTTCATGAATGGAATTACTATTCTCCTCTCTTAACGGATTATTTCGGAATAATTCGTTCCGAGAAAAATAACAAATTTTAGTAAAGAATAGAAAAAAATATTTTTTTTATTTTTTTTTTATCTCTCGAACCAAACATGACGTTTTGTTCTGTATTAGAGTTTAGTGGGGTTAGGTGAAATAGTAATAGTTCAAGGATCAAAAAATTGATTGTAAATCCTATTCATATACTATCTTTTGTATTATTTTATAGTATTAATTACAACAAAAGGCCCTTCTGTATAAGCTCCCTAGTGAAAGCATGGATTTTCAAAAACTAGTTTGAACCTTTGGTTGAAGATAACCCAGAGAATTACCTGAGAAAATAATTTTTTCTTATTTTCGTCAGTAATAGTTAGAATTATTCTTTATTATAGTTTATAATTTGTACAAGTAACAACAAAAACAGCACCCTTAATTATGATATGACATTCTTGGCAATCTTAATTAACCAAATATATTTGCTAATATTACATGCATGTGACAACACTACCAAAACATTACTAATCAGTTAACATATTTTCCTTAGTAACTAATGATATTCAAACTTATGAATTCAATTTTGACATACAAACTATTCCTGCAATATATATTATATATATATACTCGTGTAATTTTTTAGAAAAATGCTATGTGTACACCCGTAAGGGGTGTACATCTCACACCCCCACCCATCTAAGGGTGGGGGTGTAATGATGGGTCACTTGATGTGATCCGTAAAAAACATCGCCACCATTAAAATGGTGGAGATGTATGATGTACACCCCTTCGGGGTGTACATGTAGCATTGCTCAATTTTTTATTGATCATAATTATTGTATCTGACGTTAGGAGAATCAAGTATATATGGGCCAATCATGGTGGCTGTTTTAAATATGGAAAATGCTACTTGTACACCCGTAAGGGGTGTACATCTCACACCCCCACCCATCTAAGGGTGGGGGTGTAATGAGGGGTCACTTGATGTGACCCGTAAAAAACATCGCCACCATTAAAGGGGTAGAGATGTAGGATGTACACCCCTTCGGGGTATACATGTAGCAATCCTCTTTAAATATAATTGAAGAGTTTAATTGGAATATAATAGTAAGGTTTAGTTGTTCAGAATCTTTGATGCCTACTTAATTTCGAGTCATAAAATATATAATTCAACTACTTAATTATCCCGAAGAAGAGTAATTTTCTTTTAAGAAAACAAAAAATAAATATTTTTATTTGGCTTTGTTATCCTGGGCTCAATTAATTAATTAAGTGCTTCTTTGTCACGGCAATGAGGTGTCTCGTTTGTTGGGACTAGCTTGCTACAGCCATGAAGATGAGGAGAAACGTAGCCTTAATGCGCCGCAAAATTAAGAAATACGCATGTTCAGAAAAAAATAAATAAATAAATAAATAAATTAACTATTTATTTACTTATTTATTTTGCTAGGATCACATGGCATGGACATTTCGACCGAAAAATGGTAGGACCCAACCTCTAAACCTAACGCGAGAAATGTCCTCTCTCTCTCTTTCCATCTCGTGATGGACAAAACTTTTTATTTGTTAAATAATTCATTTTTAGAAAATAAAAAAAGAAATAATGCATCTCATAGTAAAGAAATTATTGCTTCTGTTTACATGTATGGTGCAGTCGATATCAAGTACCATCTCACGCGCATTGAAGTGGAAGTTAAAACTCAAAAAAATTTAGAACAGAGAGAGAGCTTTGAACTGGCTCTAATTAATACCATATTAATAAATGGATCCATGAATAATATGAATTAAATTAAGTGAGAGAATTACTGAATTACATGGTTAATTATCAACTAGTGAAGTACTCGCGCTTTACGGCGGATAGATATTATTGATGTAAAAAAATTTTTTAAACATCAAATAAAGACAAACGTATAATATAAGTGTATTGTTTGTACGGTAAATAAATAAATTATTTTGAAATTTAAAAATTAAACTACTGTAAATAATAAATAACTGTAATGATTTTTATGTAGATATGTAGACATCCATATTACCCGTGTCATCTAAATTTTTTATTACGAATTTTAAAAAAGAATAAAAAATAAAAATTTGAATAGAAAAAAAAGAGCTCATAAAATCTTGTAGCATGTTATCTCATCAAATTTATATCGCTTATGATCCTATATTGATTTGATTTAATTCAATCCGTCATTATCGCCTATTATCAAAAAAAAAGTTGAGTTTATTCATTTCCTTTATAGTTTGTTGAATAATAATAATAATAATAATAATAATAATAATAATAATAATAATAAAAAGATAATATTATAAAGGCAAAGAATAAACTCAAAATTTTTTCTTCGCTGGAGGCACCTTCAACCTCTGCTTGAGGATCCTCCCCTGCCGCTAGATCCACACCACCTTCGGCCACTTTACGAAGCAGGTGAGGTCTCTCTTCAACGGTAGGGCCCTGCCGATCCCAAATTGCTTCGGTCTACTCTTGAACAACGGGTTCACAACCTTCTCCTGTAGAATTCGCATCAAAACCACAAAATGTATCATCATCTAGGACAAGAAAAGAAAAAAATACTAATAAATTCTTAAAATAAGATGATAATGTAGACCAATATTGTCTTCTTATTTACCGCGACCGATGCCTTCCCACATCTCTTCGGAGCTTGTCAAATTCAAATGCATGGTAACCTATTAAACCCTAAAATACCAAAATTGCCACAAATTAAACAAAAAATGAATGTTTTATTTGATAAATTTAAAGAAGCAACGATTTTAAGCGAGAAATTATGAAAAAAAATCTAGATCAATGATTACGACGCAAAAAGAGATTTAGGGATCGGAGGAGGAGGAGAAGGAGGAGCAGGAGATCGTACCATGATGCCACTTCAAACGGAGACGAAAAAATTTTCATTATTAAAGAAGAAAAAAAAAAGAGGGTAGGAGGAATAAGAGATCGTAATGCCGCTTTGAATAGAGCAAGAATTTCGGAGGTTACGGGAGATGCGAAGAGCAAGAGTTTCGGAAGTTACGGGAGTTGCGGAGACAAAGAGATTCTCGTTATTAACGTCACTTTGAGTAGAGTAAGAGTTTCAAGGGTTACGGAAGATGTGGAGACAAAGAGATTCTCATTATTGTGGGAAGAAAATGTTGTCACGTGTAAGAAAATAAGAAAAATAATAGAGAGGTATAGATATAGATTACAGTAGTGTTTTGAAACATATATAGAAACATTTAAGTAGAGACCATATGTATTCCACTGCATTTATCACGGTTGGTACAAATTTCTCGTGGGATCCACTCTAGTGTTTATTCGATTGGACGCATCAGCTGGCGCTTTTGTCCACCCTCCTTGTTTCTGTTTTCACAAGGCACCCACTTGAATTTTTTTTTTTTTTTTTTTTTTTTTTTTTTTTTTTTTTTGAGGGAAAGGCAGCATGCTGCCGCTTCATTCAGAGCGAAGGTTGAATTTAGCAGGTGGCCAACGGCCGAAGGGGTCGAAGAGGCCCAAAAAAAAAAAAAAAAAAAAAAAAAAAACACGAATCAACCGCAGAATCTGGACCACAGGGATCGGTGAAGTCTGATGTCGGCAAGGGTCTCGCGGAGGGAGCGCCTCTTACTCTCGAAGATTCTTCTGTTCCTTTCTAACCAGATGAGCCACCACGTGGCAGCGATTGTTATCAGCGCTCTCTTGCCCACGCCTCCCTTTTTTTGCACGTGTCTTTCCCACATCCCTGCGAGCTGCTGCGGATTTCCAGACGGTTGGGTAGCAAGGTCTCCAGAAGAGCGCGTGCTGCATCACCCACTTGAAAATTTTAGTTAAAATTATCTATTCTAATAATATCAACTCTACAAATTTTATGACAAAACTTTTTGCTCTTTTTTTTAAAATAATAATAATAATAATAATAATCATGATGGTAGGCACTCATGCACTTTTATTGAGCTTAATGTGCCATCCGAACCACAATAATTGACCTAACTGTTGATGGTAATATTATTAAGAGAACAAAATATGATGGTAGACACTTTTTTTCTCCTAACTGTCTTGTCTTATATTGTTTGTTTGTTTGTTTTTTTTTTTTTTTTTTTCGTCGTCGTTCTCGATATCTTGTTGTTCAATTCAATTTTTTAATTAATGAAAACGAATAACGTGTTATTTTTTTTTTCTCAAAAAAAAAAAAAATTAGAGCTGGAAACAATTCTATCAGTGAATTGTTAATTGTGATTTGTGTTTGGATGGAGATTTTGTCTAAAAATTTATTCTGCCTTAAACAATCTTTCAACAAACATGCAAATTTAAATAGCACTGAATTTACTATGCAGTTTGCATAGTTTATTAATAGTTATCAATGAAATATGACCATTAACCAGTTTGTAAAAAGTTTATAGAGAAATACTCTAGTATTCATTTTCTCTAGTGATTGTAATATTGTACGATAGAAGTTTAGAACATGTTTGGCATTTTCAAAGTCTAATCCATTGAAGTGGTGGAGTCTAGTCGATGAACTTGAGCACCTGATGCCATCAGTTCGCAAATGATCAATTCATTTTCTCAATTTCCGTCCCTCACTTTGCACATACCAAATAAATATGTTCTTATTTTCAGTTTATTGTGAAACTTTGCTACGCTAAATCTGCAAAAGTAAACTCTATCTACTATGTGACTTTCCTTAATAACATGCAAACTAAGAATTACTTATGCTTCTACTAATATAATATATATATATTCCTACATATCTCTCTCAAAAATCAACTATTGAACGCCTCTTTACCGTTGTTATCCGATTAATAAGGAGCGGTGGTCTAAATTCAATATTGGGATGTTGGTTGGTGCGTGCTTAATTAGATCACAAGCTTCTTTCTGATGGTGCAGCAAGTAAATCAGGGACGAATCTATATGAAGACCCACAGTGGTCATGACTCCCCACCATTTTTAAAATTACATATCAGTTAATTATTAAGTTATTAAAAAAATTAAAAATAGTGTAAATTTTAAGGATCAAAATATTTTTTTTTTTAAATAATATTATCTTGTAGGCCACGAAATATAAATTTAATTAACTCAAACGTATCGTAATATATGATTTTGAAATTATGAAAAATCTTAATACTTAATTTTTTTAAATATTTTTTTTATAAATATCTAAAATATTATTATTTTAATGGTAAAGATAACTATACTCTATTCTTTTTCTAAAAAAATATATATTAAAACTCGAAAGCTAATGAACAAAAAAAAATTACTTATATATATATATATTTTTATTAATAATTTTTAAAAATTAATATATTTTATATAAATATTTTTGGCTCTCCTAAAATTAAAATTCGGACTCCGTCCTTGAGTTAAATCATATATATTTATATAAGTTTGAAGTTCAATGATATAATAAATGTGACCTGTCACCCTTTTGAAATATATATATATACATGTTATATGTCGTGTTTTCAGAACAACACACGAAAATTCGACCTTGTTTTAGACAAAGAAAGTAAGTTAAATGTCCAACTTTGATCAATAGAGTCTTTTCCACCTTTTATTATTATTATTATTATTATTATTATTATTATTTTCCTTTTTCGTTGATACAAACGCGTGAGAAGTAGAGTCCAACTGTGATTCATGTGTTCAATGCTTTGGATGCCCCGTGATACTACAATTGATGAACTTTAGTACATTTCACAACATATAATGTGAAACAAACGGAGTACTTGTCCAAATTGTGTTTGATCTACTGATTTTAATTTTTTTTATTTCAAATATATATCTCCCGACTTAGTTTCTATTCCAACTAATCACGAGCAAACATTATTATCATGTAATATCATTATACTAAAAGATTATGCTCCATTATTGTACCCTACCCCAGAAAAGGTTTATCCCTGCAACGTACGCTCTCTATAGATTATGCTTAAGGCCATTTGATTGATAGGAACAAGTGAAAAAAAAAAAAAAAAAAAAAAAAAAAACTAACCGTAGCAGTTGTTACAATAACCATGACAATGACAACGGTTGGAGGTTTGGATTATTATCTCATTATTTTCGAAAAATATTCCAACAATGATGTACTAAAAAGTTTGTGATAATCAATCAAATCAATATATATATATATATATATAAATAGATAGAGTTTATATATTTTTAAAAACACAAGTCAATGTATGTTTGTAAAATTTTTATCATTGAATTTATATTTGGATTTGTACATTTGTAAAGTCAACTAATTAAAGAAAGAGAAAAAAAAATAAATAGTAAAAAATCTCAATGCAAATTCAATGATAAAACATTCACAAGTATATATTGGCTTGTGCCTTTGAGAGTATATAAGCTCTACTATATATATATATATATATATATATATATATATATATATATATATATATATATATATATATATATATATATATATATATATATATATATATATATATATAAGTTTCATATTAGCTGCAAACTAAAATGATTTATACTTTTCAATCATCATATTTAATTATTAATTTTTTTAAAAAAAAATTCTTGCATTTTAAAATTTTACAAAATTATTTATAAGATATGCAGCTAAAACAATTATATATTTAGTAACTTTAATTGAAGAGATATACCTATTAAAATTTGGTAAAAAGGTACAAAACCTATTCTAATATCTGATCTTTCAAAAATTTTATTTTACCATCCAATCAATCAATTAGTTTTATTTGAGTTGGTCAAGGAGACTTTAGGTTAAAATTTGAACTCAACATTTTATCTTTACAAGCTTAATCGGTATCTTTCATATAATTTTTATAACTATAAATTTATAAAAATAAATAAATAATTTAAATTTTGAAGCATAATTTATAGTTCATTTAACTCCTTTACGTTTTTGACTGAAAATTTAAGGCATTAAAAAATTAAAATAAAAAATTTAACAATTTATTTGGAAAAAAATGATAATATATATTGTCTCGGCAATAAAAAGAAAAACACTAATAACGTGGTATTCGTCCGCCGCCGTCGTTTCCAGAGGCGGTCACACTTTGAGGTGGAGACGACTTTGCCACGCATTTAAATCGTGAAATGACGAATCTACCCCTGCGGCTTCCCCAAAATTACAACAAAAAAACCATACGGAAGTCACCGCCACACGCGAAGTTTCTTCGAAGGGTAATTTCGGGATGAAAATAAAAGTGAGTCAAAAAAATGGGACTCATGCAGGTGCCCATCACTTTCTCCCCAGCGACATCCCAACGGCATTCGACGTAACGCGCACTCGCCACTCCTTCCATTTTTTTTTTTTTTTTTTTATAACTAAAAATAATAATAATAATTATAATTATAATAATAATAATAAAATGAAACTTAAAAACTTTACATCTTTTTAAAATTTGGGCTCTCTTATTTATCTGCTACGATTTAATTGAAGTATGAATAGAATAGATATCTTAAATCAAAAGAATCTTTGTATTGAGAATTACCAGATTTAGTTAGAAAAATTTGAAGCAAGTAGATTGATTGCTGGAATCTAATAAATTAAAAATGGCAATCGGTAAATATCCGAAAACAGTAGGCCGCCTTTTCACTCTCCCTTTGGCAAACGTTACCCGCCAGATAAGCGCACAAATAATAATAATAATAATAATAATAATAATAATGACTTAAAATAAAGCAAACGCAAAGAGTCGCGTAGAAACACGAGAGAGTATATATTAATATAGAGTGGGAAAGAGAGGAGTCGTCATCTAGAAACGAAACGAGAGAGAGAGAGAGAGAGAGAGAGAGAGAGAGAAAGAAGAGAGGGAGAGCAGAGCGAAGGAAACGGCCATGGCGAATTCCGTCTTGGTGTTAACGGCGTTGCTCGTGGCCGCTGCGGTGGCGGTCGCATTCGACGTCCCGGCGGTGTCGTTCGACGAGGGATACTCCCAGCTCTTCGGCGAGGGCAATCTCGTCCGATCCCCCGACGGCCGCAGCGTCCGCATCATGCTCAACCGCTACTCAGGTCACCCATCCTTCTCCTTCTCCTTTCCTTTTTTTTTTTTTTTTTTTAAAAAAAAAAAAAAAACTATAATCTGAGACAGCCCAACCTTGAAAGTGGAAAAAAAAAAATTAAATAAATAAATTCCTGAAGAGGTTAGTTACGATAAAATCGAACCCAACACTCATTGGAAGAGCTTTCCTCTTTTTCTTTTAATTTGCTCTTATTTCATGGCGGCCAAATACACACACACAAAGAGAAGAGTAGACGATTGTTTATTATTTGGCTTCTCTTATTTATCGTTCTAATTATTTGCTTTTGGGTTTAATCTGGGGTTCAGGGTCGGGATTCATATCGTCAGATTCCTACCGCCACGGATTCTTCAGCGCCTCCATCAAGTTGCCCGCCGGTTACACCGCCGGCGTCGTCGTCGCGTTCTACGTACGTGAGCCCGAGCCAAATTTAAATCTTTCAATTTTAATTTTTTGAATTTGAATTTAAATAAATAAAATAGATACAGAAGTGTTGCAATTTTTAATTAACGGAATTAATTAGATTCATTCATTCATTCATGCATTAATCAAGTAGAACTAGAAGCTATGCAGCATGCATGGATATATGGTTCGTTTAGCCAGGTCAGTTTCGCTTATTTATTTATTTATTAGACTAATGTTGAATGGATGGATGGATGCAGTTATCGAACGGGAACGTGTTTGAGAAGAACCACGATGAGCTGGATTTTGAATTCCTGGGGAACACCAGGGGGAAGGAGTGGAGGGTGCAGACGAACGTGTACGGCAACGGAAGCACCAGCCGCGGCCGCGAGGAACGCTACCTCCTCCCTTTCGACCCTACCGAGGAGGCTCACCGCTACTCCATCCTCTGGACCACGAACTACATCATGTACTAATTCATTCATTACTTATCCATATCTTCAAGTTTTCTTTATATTAATTATGTGAATTAATTCTTTTAATTATACTACTTGACTCGATGATATATCGATCGATCGATGGTGCATGTTAGATTCTACGTGGACGACACGCCGATAAGAGAAGTGGTCCGGAGCGAGGCGATGGGCGGCGACTACCCGTCCAAGCCGATGTCGGTGTACGCCACCATCTGGGACGGCTCCACATGGGCCACCGATGGGGGCAAGTACAAGGCCAGCTACAAATACGCCCCCTACGTCGCTGAATTCTCCGACCTCGTCCTGCGCGGCTGCCGCGCAGCCGACTCCGCCATCCAGCTGGACCCCTCCTACTCCTCCTCCTCCTCTTCCTGTGCCGACGCCGAGCTCGAGCTCTTGACGTCCGACTATGCCGTCGTCACGACGCAGAAGCGCGCCGCCATGCGCCGGTTCAGGGACCGGTACATGACCTACACCGTCTGCTACGACGTTGTCCGCTACGCTGCCACGTTCCCGGAGTGCCGCAACTCTCCGCTGGAGCAGGAGAAATTCTGGGACTGGGGCGAGTCCAAGTTCGTCACCATGCGCCGCCGCCGCTCCAAGCGCCGGGCCGGGGCCAAGCGCCAGGCCGAAGTGTAATTATTCGTTTAAGTGGTCAATTATATATATATATATATATATATATATATATATATTGATGGCTTTAGTACTAGGTAAATATATAGACGTTCTTCATAATATTATTATTATTATTATTAGTAGTAGTAGTAGTAGTATTAGTAGTATTGTATACATATATTGAGTGCTAGCTAGTGATCAGGGTGAGGAGATGACGGGGGATGCATGTGAGTAGGATTATTGGTGGATTCTTTTCCTTTTGTAGTTTAATTGTGTAGGTTTGTGATTCAATATTTATTTATTTATTCATTCTTTTTGGGTAGGCATTTGGTGGGGGAATAATGTGTTCGGTCCATGTAAATTAAGATGGTGGTGGTTGGTTGGTTGGATTGATTCACAGTAGTTGTTGTTGTAATTTTTGGTGGATTCTTTTAATGTAAATAAATAGGGATCCTTACTTATTGGTTTATTTCTTCATCAATGTGTACTCTTTCATTTCATCTGGATATTCAAAATATTTGGTAGACGTAATTAATGGATTGCTCATTGATCAATCCGCATGCTTTGTTGTTTTGCTGTCCTTTTGTATATAGCCCATTTTTAATGGGTGATAGGAGAGTCAGAAGAGGTATAACATCGAATGCAAATGGAGCAGCTTCTAATTAAGGACAAACGATCGATGGACTATAGATTATCGAAGGACCCCATTGGTTTTTAACTATTCAAGTATCTATGTTACGTGTAACTGCTGACATGATTGAAGACATGTGTATATATATATATATATAAAAGAGCTAATATATTTAAAAAATATAAAACTTGAAATTTATTTTTCAGTTGATATTTTCGTAGGTGATCCAATATCTTTTCATGGTGTGTTGCTTTATTGCTTGCTTTGTAACGTACATATATATATTGCGAACTTGCACAATTTATGCGGAAGTGAAAGAAAGAAAATTTTGACGTTTTTGTTGGGCTGTAAAGTTTAAATAAGCAATTGGTCTTCCCAAAATTACTTGAAATTAAAGTTTGCTCAGTAGATTTTAATAGAAAAACAAAAATCAATTATTAAAAAGAGGATCAATTTATTCCACAGAGAGCATGATGGGACGTACCCCCAATAATAACAACTTGCTTATATATATATATATATATATATATATATATATATATATATATTATATATATATATATATATATATATATATATATATATATATATATATATATGCACTTGCCCCAGCTCCACGCAAGGTGGGATAGGGCTACAATGTGAACTCTCAACCACTATTATTTTTTTATGAGTAGCAGTTAGTGTGCGTGGGCCATGGATGCTCCTCTCAGTGTCTTGGATGATCAGGTAAAGCTACGTATTTGGACAATCATCTATATATCCCCCATTTCGTTGTATTTGGGGACTGGTGGAGTTTAGAGGTGGTGGTTTGCTATTTGAGCTTAGCTGTTGCCAGCTAGTCACTTGGAGGATTCCTTTTCTTGTGCTCGTGACATCTATGACCACTCATCAACAAATAAAGTAGCTTCTATACTTATCGATTACCTTTGAACTGGGGACCTTAGAAATGGGGCCCTTTTTGGAGGTTCATGTTTATTGTTCATTGTGTATGTGTGTGTGTGTGTGTGTGTGTGTGTGTGTGTGTGTGTGTGTGTGTGTGTGTGTGTGTGTGTGTGTGTGTGTGTGTGTGTGTGTGTGTGTGTGTGTGTGTGTGTGTGTGTGTGTGTGTGTGTGTGTGTGTGTGAGAGAGAGAGAGAGAGAGAGAGAGAGAGAGAGAGAGAGAGAGAGAGAGAGAATCATTCTTACTATATAATAGCCTAAATTTTATTATTGCGGAATTTAACTTTGCCATCTGTAATTTTATTACCAACCATTAACTTTGTTTTTTTTTTTTTTTGAAGAGATGAACTCAGTTTGAAATGTTTTTTTTTTCTTTTTTCTTTTTTTTCCTGAAGAGATGAACTCAGTTTGAAATATAGAATAAATAGATTTCGAATTTGAAATGTCAGACATTAATCATTAAACTCTTAATTAAGAAGAGTATTTCCTCCAGACAATTATTGTATTATTCTCTTTCTAAATTTGACTCCCCAAAAAAAAGATTATAATGAATTGTTGGATATTTATTTATAGGTTAAAAATATATTCAACTTTCTACGCCGTGACAATAGATTCATGAGATTAATAAGTTGAGTTAGGTGAGTCCAATAAGTCGAATGGAACTACGGTTCACAATAGATCTATCGGCACGAGGTCCAACAATAGACCTAACGTCTACATGGATTGAATCCGGTCGAAATTCGTAGGCACTGTATATGTACGTTGTAAGTGAATTAATTGCGTATTTCTAACAGTTCGAGGTTTTGAGATTAATGGATAGGGCCAATAATCCAACACGAATAACAAGCGGTAGGCCTTAAATTTGCCTTAGCTTTCATCTGTTGTGGGCCGGGCCGGGTTAGTTATGTATTGGGCGGGTATAAACGGAAATAACTGTTTTTGCAGAGAGTAACAGAAATAACGGTTAATTACTCCCTCCATCTATTACCCGTGAGAGAGAGAGAGAGAGAGAGAGAGAGAGAGAGAGAGAGAGAGAGAGAGAGAGATGAAGAGAAAGAGAGAGCGAGGCAGAGTAAGAGAGCGAGGCACAGCTCAGAGAGATGATATCGAGTGGGCTTTCATGCTTCTTCATCTTCTTCTTCCTTAGCTCTTATCTCTTCTTCACATCTTTTCTTTTGCAAATACCATCATCATTAGATCTTTCGCTCTCTTAATTCTTGAGTTTTTCTCCGGTAAACGCATTACGATGGTTTCGTTAAGATCACATTGCATAGCTGAGGAGAGCGCATTATGATTTTCTTATTCGAGTGTTTGATCTTTCGCTCTCTTAATTCTTTTGATCTCTGGGTAGAGCGCGGCCTCAGGGCTTTGTTCGGGCTGTCGCAGAGCCGCTTCTTGAGCTTCGAAAGCCGAAGTACGATTTCGAGAGCTACAGTATTTGGCTGCTTAGCTGGGAATCTGACAGTACTGACGGTTAGTTTTCGTCTCTTTTTTTTTTTTTCGCTTTTTTTCTTGTTAGTTTTCTCTGTGTTATGAGATCTTCCTACTATGCAATAACTATGTCTCTGTAGCAATTTTGGGAATAATTAGAATAAATGAACACTATTACTTTAGCTTTTGCCCTTTTTCAATTAATGGTTTTTTGTGTTTTATTGAATCTTGAACAAGTAATTATTGAGGATCAAAATCAGAGAAAGCGAGATTGGCACAGAGCTTATTGATGATATGGGATGAATTGGATGAATATTTCTTCGAAGCAGGATTAATTCATGCTACATCTAATACACCTACAGCACATTTCTAATGATGTCACTGCTATTACAGATTATCGTTTGTGATCTTCTATGTAGTAACATTCTTCAGAATCAGGCCAATGTGTAGGGATTCCTTCGCTGCATTGCATATGAGATGGATAGCATTCGTTTTATTACTAAAAAACATATTTGTAAGCTACGACAGTAAAAAGGGGAGTACAAAAATTGCGAGTATGCAACATCTCATTTGGCTACTACTGAGGAGAAACTCAGGTCATACATAAAGAACTCCAAAGTGATAAGCTGAATTATTACTTTTTTCCTTCATTACCGAAGATCATCTGAAGAAAAGAAAGATGTTTCTCAGCCTCGAATTACAGTGTTTAATATCAAATAGCATGGTTGCAGCTAAACTGGAGATGAGGGACAGCAACCCTCAGGCTACATTTGAAATGGACAAGAAGAGATGCGAGACCTTCCTCGCAGAAAGGCAAATGCTCCTGCGGAAGCATGAGATGGAGCATCAACAGCTGCTGCTGCGTGTGAAGAAGGGCATTGATCACTCACTACTTCGGAAAGCACGGAGCTTAAGAAACCTATCATTTGGCATAGAGCAGTACTTGGACTGCTCAACAACCAAGGAGGGCTTGCCACAGCCTGGTGAGTGTGAGAGGTCACCATCCATGGCAGCACCGCCTCTACAGACCTGGCACTCCGGTGAGGGGCAGTGCTTGGATCAGCCGCCTTATGCACGGACATGCTCACCATAAGTTGAGCTCCAGCATGGTTTATTTGTCTCAGATGCACAACTCAGTCCTGTTGAATCACCTTGATCCACTTCACCTGTCATAGCTTGGTGATCAGCTGGGCACAGATTTTTTTTTTACCTTAGTAGTCATTTCTTACTGCATTTGACAGAAAAGCAAGCAGCTTGACTTCGCATTCACCTGCCCTTTACACTGTGACTGTGGCATTCAGATACTGTTCTCCGTCAAATATTCATCTTAGCATGCAGCACAGCATGATTTCCATCCATTGGTTTAGTAGTGATTGGAATAGGCGAGAGAGGAATTAAAATGATAAATGACACATGCACTGTAATTCCTTTTTTTTTCCCTTTTTTTTTTTCCCCTTGGCATAATTCTTTCATTCCATACCATGTATCAAATATCATCTGGAAGAACATTTATGGAATCTGCCTGTGATTTTTCATCATGCCTCTGTGGCCAGGGAGTCGTATTCAAGAACACTGCATGAGAATCACCTGAGCTTGCTCCATTATTCTGCCAGTTATAAGGGTGTTTGGTTTTGAAATAAATTCTCCAACATTTGTCATAATCAGCCTGTGAATTCTCCAACCCTGTTGAGCCAAGTACCAAAAAGCACAAGTAAATTAGAATTGAAAACGAACTGATACAGAATTTTATGACTAGTTTCAGCGCAGTGATGAGGCACAGCCAAGTGCTTTTAGAACTTGAGGTTCAGCACTTTGCAATCGTCAAAGTGGGCACTAGCCATCAACAAAAAATACAGTATCTAGGGTTCTTACTGAGAGAGATAACTTAATATAAATGTGAACCTGTATGGTCAAAAGGCGAGCTAGACTAGGAGATTTGAGAACAACTGTTCAGCCTAAATATATTGCATTCCTACTACTAGTTTCGGGTGTAACAGCTAATTGGTCTGAGGCTGATAAAGAAAAAGGCGACGAGCTGGCGCATAATATATTGAGACTCAAAATGTTGTATTTATCATCTTCTTCTTCATTAGTTAGCTTTTGAAACTAAATCAGACAGAATACTGCAGATCGAAGGTGCGATAAATAGTGGGATCTTCAATGTATTGGGACATCGCACTTTCATGATTCCCAAGTCTTTCCTATGGTTGCTCACATGCATGCCCGGCAGGAAAAGATAAATATTAATCATAAAGCTATGTTAAAAATCAGTATACCTTGTATGTCTTGCAAAAGGAGGAGCTTTTACTGACAGGAAAATCTGTTGTTTCTTCATCATTTTGACTATTAATTTGAACATCAAGCAAATGAAATTGAGGACTAAATTGCAGGAAAGATACCAAAAATCACATTAAACCTCTAGATAAGCACACTATCAGTTGTCAGAAGATTGGATAGAAAAAATACCGAGTTTTACATAACAAAATGTCATCTTAATTTTTCGTCTGTCAGTCATAACAAAGTTTCGGTAGTATAAACAAAATTAAGTAAAATAAGAAAAACAACAGAGCATGTCAGAACTTCATCATTAACTTTAGATGATTCCCAGCAACGACGTTAGACGGACTTGGGAATTGAGGTCGGCAAGGGACGGGTCCGAAGCCTCTTAAAAGTAACCTTATTGGCCAGGCAACCCATCTGGTGAATCATTTGGGGAACAAAGCGATTTTTCAACTCTCTAGTACCGATCCCCTTTCAGCAGACACCCTTTCCGCTGTCAGCTGGGTCGATCGATTGATTTCGGACTGGGGGCTGATCGGTACGTTGCCTGGCGGGCGCGATATGCCTTTGTATGCCTTTGTAACCCCCACCCCCACACCACCTTGGGGCTAATCGGTACGCTGCCTGGTAGGCACGATCTTCTTTTTTTTTTTTCTCTCAAAAAAAATAAAAACTTTAGATGGTTCCTTCTAAATGAGCAGAGCATGCAAGTCAGAGCTATACTAGCACCCATCAAATGATCAAAAAAAAGCTGAAAATGGGTGGAAATTATAAAAAACCACACAACAAAAGCATAGTCATTCATGTCATTCCAAAGTCAGAAAAATAAACTTACTAATTTTAAATTCTTAAACTAGAAAAACAAAATTTATTATAAGTCCAAATCTAAAGGAAGCAGCACCAAATAATAGTCCCAGAGAACACCATAACCAGCAATAGTTTCATCAACCTAAGGACCTAAGATGAGAGAAACCATGACCTTAACAGAAAGAATTTAAGAAACCTATTCATCTACACTAAAAAAGTCGAGAAACCATGACCTTAACAGAAAGAATTTAAGAAACCTATTCATCTACACTAAAAAAAGTCAGCAGCAGCACGGCTACCACCACGAAGGCGCAGGACAAGATGAAGAGTAGACTCCTTCTGAATATTATAGTCCGACAAGGCGCGCCCGTCTTCCAGCTGTTTCCCAGCAAAGATGAGCCTCTGCTGATCCGAGGGGATACCCTCCTTATCCTGAATCTTGGACTTGACATTTTCTACGGTGTCTGAGCTCTCCACCTCGAGAGTGATGGTCTTCCCAGTTAAAGTCTTCACAAAAATCTGCATTCCACCGCGGAGACGAAGAACCAAATGAATGGTGCAATCCTTCTGGATGTTGTACTGTGATAAGGTCAAGCCATCGTCCATTTGCTTCCCACAATATATGAGCCGCTGCTGATCAGGAAGGATTCCTGTTAAGTCCTGAATTTTACTCTTTACGTTTTCAACTGTGTCAGAGGACTCGACCTGGAGATTGAAGATCTTTCCGTCGATGGTGAGGGTCTTCACAAGAATCATCATCCCTCCTCTCAAACGGAGAACAAGATGGAGAGTTGATTCCTTCTGAACATTGTAATCGGACAGAGTGCGCCCATCCTCGAGTTGCTTACCAGCAAAGATGAGCCTCTGCTGGTCCGGAACGATGCCCTCCTTGTCCTGAATTTTTGCCTTGACATTCTCAACTGTATCAGAGCTCTCAACCTCCAAAGTTATGGTCTTTCCTGTAAGGGTTTTCACAAAAATCTGCATGCCGCCTCTTAGACGGAGGACGAGGTGGAGGGTTGACTCCTTTTGGATGTTGTACTCTGACAGTGTGCGGCCGTCCTCGAGTTGTTTACCGGCAAAGATAAGCCTCTGCTGGTCCGGAGCAATGCCCTCCTTGTCCTGAATCTTTGACTTTACATTTTCAATTGTGTCGGAGCTCTCGACCTCCAAAGTGATGGTCTTGCCGGTGAGAGTCTTCACGAAGATCTGCATCTCTGCTACCAACAAAAATAAATGTTGCACAGTAACAATCATCAGAAAATAAATAAAATCCATAATCCATAATAAGTTTAATTCTTCTGCGCCATAGTAAAGATATCAATAGATTGCAATAATAATTAGAAAGAAGGATGAATAAGAGGTTCAAGTCAGATTAAAAATCCACAACAACTTTTCTCGTACCGCACGGTCTCATGATCTTAAGCACAAAAAATAGCCAGTAATGTTCTAGACAAAAGGAAAAGTGGAGAGCAGCACATTTAAGAATCTTTAAACAAGACCGAATTTCAATCGCAGATATCCTACACCAACACTCGCAAATATGAACATCACAGAGAGAACCTTATATATTTGAATTAAATTTCACATGCCAAACTGCAAGAAAATTACGGATAATCTAACACAATCAAAAGATCATTAATGTTGAAAATATCATACAAGAGAAGGAACTATTACAAAAAGAATCTAGGATCAACACATCAATGCAGAACAAAACCCTCCCAAATCATCTAAAAAAGATGCAATATTTTATCACAGGTCAAGTTCCAATGCACAACTCGCGATTATAAACAGATGATCGCATCGCAAACCACACACGACAGATTCCAAATTCTCACAAATAAATAACATTAAAAGCACGAGAACAAGAGCAGAAACGAAGAATAAATAAACAAATCCCTAGATCCATCATTATACACAGAAATCGTACTATTACTTGGTATGATCGATGCAGATGAGAGAAACAATAAAATAAACAAAATTAAACAAGAAAACTACTAATCAGAGAACAGTAGAATCACCCTAGATCTCCGTCTATCAAGGATCTTGAGATCAGAAGAGGAACAAATACCTTTCGAGAACTTGAGAACTTGAGAATTGCGAGAGATTTGTGAACGAGCCGCGCGCGAGAGCGAGAGAGAGAACGAAGAAGAGAGCGAGGAAAGGTGTGCTGGGTTTAGGGGGGGAGCGTATATTTTATAGGCGAAACGTAAGTTTTTCTGTTTTGATCAGATTGAAAGGACGGTTGAGATTCGTTTCCTTTCTCCCATACCGGTTTGATTTCGGATTGCGTTACGTTCGGCTCAAGTTACGGGAAAGATCTGGTACATATCCTACTGGGATTTCTGGATAAGAATGAGAAACAATTTCTTCGGCCCAATATCGAGCCCAATTTGTAGGATGAACATTATTACGTGTTTTCTGAAACCCAAATGCGAGTATGAGGGTGGGGATATTTCTGATCGGACCGGACAAGTTTTTGGGCTGAAGTTCGTTTCTCTGATCCACATCCGTACGTCCGTGGACCGCTAACCAATCAACCTTCAATTATATAACTCACGCAGAAATTAAAGTGTGAGGTGTTTATAAATGGTGGTGTTTGGTCGAATCTTAGTGTTTTTCTTTGTGGTCTATAACACTCTACGCTGGAGTTGGAAATAGGATCAAGCTGTTCCGAGCTTCGGCGGGGCTAAGCTTGTGGGCATCTTCAGGTCCAACATAAATATGAGGCAAAAGCTAAAATTGATCTGCAGTTCTAAGGCTAAACTAATAGGCGTTTTATTAAAAAAAGAAAAAAAAAAAAGAAGTGTTAGAGCTTGATTATATAATTATAGAGTTAAGTATTCCCAAAATTAGGTTGAAAAGGAAATTGATCTGCAGCTTCATTCGTTTACTAGTTTAGTAGGAATAATCACACCTTCCAACATACACACACACCCGGTGACTAAATTTAATTTCTTAAATCTTGCAACACAGAGTAATTCTAAGATAAAAATATTATTATGCTTTTCTTGAGAGGTCCCAATCATATACATAAACAATCCCATGAACGCTAGAGAAGGATTCAGGTGTATACTCCTTATCTGGAAGAATCAGAATACGGGGCATTTCTGGTTGTCCGACCGCACTCCTTTTGCAGTCGGGCAATTCGCAAGATCGCAGTGCTCGCCGGCAGTCCCCCACCAGTCAACTCCTTTGTTTTCCATTGACAGCGAAAAGTACAATAACACTCCCATGAACGCCACCCCGGCGTCCATCCCCGCTGAAAGGATGTAATTGTACCTCTCCCACCACTTCTTCCTGTACCTAAACACAAAGTAGTTGAACACCGTCCCGACCGCCACCCATGCGTTGTAGTTGAGCGCGGTGGCGGGGGGCATACTAGCCGTCGCGCCGATGAGCACGGGGAGGTTTATCAACGGAATCCAGAATTGCTTTGGAAAGATCTTGTGGAAGATCCAGACAATGACCGGACCGATGGCGCCGCCAAGGAAGAACCAGTTGAGGGCGCCGTAGCTGCCAAGCGGGCCGAAGATGCGCCGCGGGCCAACCAGGCCCCAGATGACGGAGGCGTCGAAGAAGACGCGGTCGCCAGGGCACGTCCACGGGCTGTCCGGCGGGAGGTTGTCTTGGCATATGTTCGTGATGGAGTCAAGCAGCCACCATGCGACGGCGAGGTTGATCGTGCCGGCGATTATGGTGCCTACGAACTGATGCAAATAGAAACATAAACATACGTAGAGGTTTCAATTTAAAAGGTGTTTTAGAGTACCTGCACAAGGAACATGGATTTGGGGGGGATTTTCATGTAGTGGCCGAGCTTGAAATCAGCTAGGAAGGAGACGGCTTGAGACATGCTCATGTAGCCGTACACTTTGAAGCACACGTTGGCAATGGGCTTCCCGGGCATTATCAAACCCATAACGTATTCCGTTATCACGTTCAGTCCAGGCGTCTTCAATAGATTTGTTTGTTCATTTGTTTTTTCATAAAAAAAAAAGAAATAAATAGTTAGCGACGTATATCTGATCTAAAACTATTCGTCAAAAATAGCCGATGGCATCTATTAAATTACCTGGTTCGTAGTTGCAGTGATTATGCTGATAGGAAGAGTAAACACAAAGGCCACAGCACAGGAGAAGAGGAGGCCCCACCATGGAAGCTGAACTTGGTCCTTCAACACAGTGCAGAGTATTACGGACACTATAACTGTCGCTACTAGCAACGAGTGAAACCACCACCCAGGTATATCCTCATATTTCCTCATTAATTTTGTATGAATGTCGGCTTTTCCTTTATACGAAACACGGAATCGGTCGTAGATCTCCCTGAACAATTAAATACATACAAGTATGAAGCAAAATGCAAATTAAAAAGAAGAAATGCAAGAGTAAAAGCTCATTTGCAAAAGATTATGAGGTAAAATGCAATTTTAACTACTGAAATAAGTTCTGGCAAAATATTACCAAGTGAAAGTTCAATGCTAAATAATTTGTTAACACTTGATCAAAGGATAGTAGGTAACAACTACCGAGTTGTAATTTGTTGTCAATCCTCTTTATCAGTTTGATGAGATGAAATCATTCATAGAAGCATAAATTTAATTTACACTCGAGATGGATTCACACCTTCCATAGAAGAAGCCGACATGTGTGAGAGTAGATGCAATAGTGGCAAAACTGAGACCATAAGAAAGAGCAAAGAACATGCTGAGATGTATCTTCCCCTGCTGCTCGTAAGCCTGCATATCTATCTCGAACTTGTTGTTCACAATTGCTGAGATATCATACAGTGTCCCATTACCCGTGAACAAATGTGAGGAGAATATGGGGAAGTTCTTCGCACCGTACAAGTTGAGGCCCCAGTATGCCGCCGGGATGATGACGTAGAGGAAAATAACATAGCCAATGAAAATGTTGACGATAGCGAAGAAGGGACAGACGAGCGGGCTGAAGAGGAATGAGGAGACGGCAGTCCAGTCAAGGGTGAAGGCGCCAATCCCAAGGCCCCTCATGCCGGACCCAAGTTGCTGGGCAGTGACGGACTTGGAGAAGGCCCAGCAGACCCATGAAATGCTTGTCAGCGTAGGGAACAGGTAGCCTGGGACAACATACCATGTAAAGCTGCAGATCATGGCGATGACAAAGAATTTGGCCCGCGACATGCGACGATCTTCCTTCTCGTGCAAGGCCCTATAGATTCAAAGACATTCCTGAGAATTAGTTCCAGTGCTTAATGATGGACTTATCATGTATCAAGCAAATTTGAAGCCTAATAGAAGGTTGCCTTTTGAAGTTTGTTGAACACTTACAGACCCAAAAATAATGTACATTGGCTAGTTAGATGTTTTTGTTAGTCTTCCATTTCAAATAGCACGAAAAGTACTCATAACTTCAGTTTTCATCGCTATATAGGTTCAGATTCTGTGCCAGTGCAAGAAATTATAGTAACATAGGGTTTTGTTTTGATGATTATAAGATAAAAATACATCCGACAGTATTAGCTTAAGATATTGAGATCTTGACCTTGTTATGTCAAGGAAAAAACATTTCAAATTGAATACTGCATATGCAGACAAGCGCACGCATGGCAACATAAAGAACTTCAAAATTCTACAAGAAAGTCTAATTTCATTATCAGAGCTTCAAAACAATGTCCAACTGTTGACAGAAGCTTTTATTTTCTTGAAAGAATATTGAAATGCTAATTGTTAGATCCAATAACCCAGGATATACCAAATTTACCAGGTCATCCATGGAACTGCGGAAAAATGCGGCAAAGTGACTGGATTACAAAGAAAAAAGAATTAATAAGCTCATTAATTACATCAGCGCAATCCAATCATCCAATGACAACCTTGTACACTGGATCTACAGAATAATTTCTAATCTCGTATTTTCTTAGCGTGTGCCCAAAAGAAATAGTCCATAACTGGATACTGGATTTGAAAACTTTTAACTTATTAGTTCCACACGCTTCAGAAAATAATTCAGTTGTGGACTATACCCAACTATTGACCATATTCAAAAAGTGATTTTATAGGTTTATGATTTGTTGCCATATGTAATTGAAGAGTTCTAATGAGTTTAGACAGGTAACATAAGATGCCACATACAATTGGTAGAATATCAATATCAATATCATTGCTTGGAAAACTATGTGTGGGGAAGCTGAATTATTTCCCTAACTTTACTCAATTTCACTAAGATGTATTTGCCCCACATGTCAGACTTTTCCCTATCTCTTGAAAACGTCATGTTAGGATTTTTCTATATAAACTTGACGTGAAAATAGGATGAAAAAGGCTACCTAAAGTATCCCTAAAAACTTATATAATATGACTCCTCTTTGATTAATGACCATATTTCCAAGCAAAATTACCAGAGTATTAGAAAGGCCGCGGAATCTCTTAAGTGTGATAGTAAACAGCTAGCAATAGGCGACGGAATCTTCCAAGATGGATAGTAAACAGCTAGCTAGTTTTAACTCAATAAAATTGATCCAACTATTTGGCTTTTTATAGTAAAAAAGATTGGGAAATTGTATCTTTTGTTCCCTAGTGCGGCAAAATGTTCTTTTAAATGTGGTTTACCTAAATACCAAAGTTACCATCCTATCAACTATATAAATATCCCAGCAAAATTCATAATATATATATCCTACAAAAGCTAAATTTTTTTATGTATACAAAAAATTGGATTAATTAAATGGTCGGTTTTGTATAAGAGATATCATTAGTTCATACTGTGGGCCTAAAAAATATGCAATTATTTAATATCTTTTCTCCTTATACTGGTTGGCCCCAGTGTAGTGGAACTGTGAAAGACATGATGTGCTATTATTAGGAATATTTTGCTCATATGGAGGGGTCCAATATGAGCTGTGAAATTAAGCACAAATCAGTTTATACTCCAGTATTTCACGATAAAAATGGAAATAACAGAAGTTTCCTAACTAAATTTTGTTTTTTTTTAAAAAAAAAAAGAAAAAAAAGATGATTTCAACAATATTTTAAAGGAAATGTTCATTGTGCCCCCGAATTTGCCTGTGTAATTTGTTGCCCATTTAGTTCATTTATTATTCAAAGATGTCATATTCTTCGTACGATAAATAACTAAAGTAACCAAGAGTTAATTAAGTTTCAGCTGCCACCTATCTTTCTCTCATCAGTCCCTGGTGCGTGGGTGGGTCAACAACAAGATGATAAATAATACCATTTTCCACACTTTCCTTAGTGGGAATCTTTATGTAGGCTCTGACAATAATAGAAAGGAGAGTAATTAATTAATATTAACCAAAACTTTTAACTAGTTTTTGTGTTTATTTTTTTTAACTTTTTATTTTCTGCTAAAATTTTTAAATTTTTTATTACTTATTTTAACATTTTTTAATTAAAACGTATGTCAATTTGAAGGAAAATTACAAACTTTGCAGTCCTTCGTATTTAGTATTTTAGCATACAATCTCATCGTATGATAATTATCTGTCAAAATTAAAGCACTATTTGATATTCAATGAAAATATTAAAAAAAATAGGAAACAAAGTTAAGAAAAAAAAAAAAACATAAACTCATGCTAAAATTTCCATAGTTAGCTCGAAAAAAAAAAGAAAAAAAAATTGGAAAAAATTACCGGAAGAGCGAGACCTGGACGAGCGTGCTCGGCCACCACATGTGCGCCGGCTCCACCACGTACTTCCGCATCAGCCCAGCCCATCCGTACCCCAGCACCTAACAAATTAAACCCCCAAAACAATAATGAACCCTAATAAGTAAAGTAATTAAAGATCAAATCTCGCACCAAATAATCAAAAAAAAAAAAAAAAAAAAAAAAAAAAGATCGATCGGGAAGGGGAGGAGGGGGAGAGACCTGAGTGGTGATGATGAGCAACCAGCTGGCGAGGAAGGAGATGTTGCGCTTGTAGAAGGCCTTGATGATGTTGACGATGCCGACGGCGTAGGCGGATCCGTTGCCGAAGGCGTATCCGGCATTGGCGAAGATGGAGATGAGGACGTGCTCCTTCATGTTGAAGGGCCCCGGGTTGAGCGAGAACTCACGGTCGCCGAGGCCGGGGATGCGGAACTTGGAGGACGGGAGGACGCGGGCGAGGAAGTGGCCGGCGGGGAGGGAGGCGACCTGGACGGTGATCTGGGTGATGATGAGGGGCTCGGTGCGGTAGGCGAAGAACTGGTTGAGGAACGACATGAGCGCGCAGGCGAGGGTCCCGATCAACCACATGCGGAACGTCCACACGGGGAGCGACGGGTCGTCCTCGTTCGTCACCGTCAGCCGCACCTCCTCGATCGGCGACACGTCCTCTTCCTCCTCCTCCGCCGCCTTCTTGCCGTGGACCTGCGCCCCGTCGATCTCCATTGCCGCCGCCGGAGGATGAGGAGGAGGAGGAGGTCGATGAGCGAGTTAAAGGGGGAAGGGGAGGGGTTTTTCGGTCGGAGGTAATTGGGATTTACGAAGCAGCGCCGGCCTACTCGCAGCAGCGAGAAAGCTACTATTTATTTCGAGAGGTGGTGCGAACGCCCATTTTTTATTCTTTTATTTTTCGTGAACAACAGAGTTTGGTTCGGCTAAAGAGGAAACTTCTGTTCGTAGGCACACCACGTCAGCAGATAATTTAATTATTTCTTTTTAAATTCTAAAAAATATTATTTTTTAAAATCAAATTTTAACTATTATAAAAAAAAAAAAAATAGAGCCATACTTCTATATTTTTTCTTTTCTTTTTTATTTTTTATTTTAGTTACCGTACATTTATACTTGTTTAACAGTTCAGATTTGATTATTTTTAAATTGTGACCTACAATAACATATCATTTTGAGTGAAATATCGGTTACCAGATATTCAAAACATGACTATTTTGATCTTTTGGTTCAAGACTAATTAAATAATTTTATCTCTATTTTGAAAATTTTTATTTATGTAAATATTATAAATTTTAAAATTTTGAATTTAGTGAGAATTTTTATTTTTGAAAAAATTATAAATTATAAATATTTCAATTTAGTTATCGTCTTAAATGGTATTATTTTAATTATCTTTATTTAATATATGATAAATAATTTTAATTTTAAAAAATTATTTTTAGAAATTAGAATTTAGGAATCTATTAATTTTTATTATCAATTTATATTTTAAATTATAATATATTATCTCACTATTTAAAAAAAAAAATCAAATTTTACTATTTAAATTTGATTTAAGTTAGCCCGTATAATTCTATTCTAAACATAAATTTGAATTATATCATATATTTCTATTAAATCAAATATTTAAGCACATTGAAATTTTATAAAATTGTAATACAAAATTAATGTTTAAATTAAAGAAACTTTAAAATTTTTTAAACAAATTAAAATTTTTAAATTAATGTCTAAATTGTAATTCTAAAACTCTTTAAATTAATGCATAAATTGTAATTCTATAACTCTTTAAATTAATGCCTAAATTGTAATTCTAAATTTTTTAAAATTAAAATTTTTTAAATTAATGATTAAATTGTAATTCTAAAATTTTTAAAATTAATATCTAAATTGTAATTCTAATTTTTTTTAAAATTAAACTCTTTAAATTAATGCCTAAATTGCCATTCTAAAACTCCTTAAATTAAACTTTTTAAATTAATGCTTAAATTATAATTCTAAAACTTTTTAAATTAATGCCTAAATTTTTTTAAATTAAACTCTTTAAATTAATGCCTAAATTGTAATTCTAAAATTCTTTAAATCAAACTCTTTAAATTAATGTCTAAATTGTAATTCTAAATTTTTTTAAATTAAACTTTTTAAATTAATGCCTAAATTGTAATTCTAAATTTTTTAAAATTAAACTTTTTAAATTAATGCCTACATTGTAATTCTAAATCTCTTTAAATTAAACTCTTTGAATTAATGTCTAAATTGTAATTCTAAAACTTTTAAATTAATGCCTAAATTGTAATTCTAAAACTCTTTAAATTAATGTCTAAATTGTAATCCCAAATTTTTTTAATTTAAACTCTTTAAATTAATACCTTTTTTAATTCTAAATTTTTTAATTTAAACTCTTTAAATTAATATATAATTTATAATTCTAAAAGTTTTAAAATTAATATCTAAATTGTAATTCTAAATTTTTTTAATTAAACTATCTAAATTAGTGACTAAATTGTTATTTTAAATCTCTTTAAATTAATACCTAAATTATAATTTTAAAATTTTTTAAATTAAACTTTTTAAATTAATATCTAAATTATAATTCTTAAATTTTTAAATTAATGACTAAATTAGTAGAAGGTATTTTAATTAATATATTTTTTTTTATTTTGTAATATTTAATTACGAAATTTTTTTTTTTTATAAAGTTACCTATTAATCTGGTAATAAGTAAAATTATTTTTTTATCCTTTATCGATCAACGGTTAAGAATATTTTTATTATTTATTAAAAAAAATATCAAAGTATTTCTCAAAAAAAAAATTTATTTAAAAAAAAAAATTTATACAATATAAAAAAATAATAGTTTTTATTAAAACAAAAATCAAAAGTGCGAAATATAAAAACGAACCTTCATAATTTATACTTTTCAGCAAAACCATACTGCTTGAAAAGCTTTTTTTTTTTTTTTGAGAACGAGGTAGCATGCTACCGCTTCATTCAAATGGAGGTTGAACTAGGCTACAAGATGAGACAACTAGGTCTCGACCGAACCGAACCGAAAAAAAAAAAAAAAAAAAAAAAAAAAAAAAAAAAAAAAAAAAAAAAAAAAAACCCTTAAGGGGGACAAAATTCGATCCAGACGTTCCTCAGTGCCGTAATCTCCGCCACCACTTGCCTCGCCGTCTGCTTTTTGGCTTCGAATATTCTCCTGTTTCTTTCCAACCATAGAACCCACCAGGTGATTGCCAAGGTTACGAGTTCCTTCCTCCCGAACTTACTCTTCTTGTCGCTGTAATCTTTCCACAGATATTCTGGTGTCCAATCAGGGCGGATCGACGTTTTGTTCACGAATACTCCTGCCATAATATCCGTAGTGAAACGGCAGTTCAAGAAGAGATGCACCCCGGTCTCGATCACTTCGGAGCAGAGCGAACAACGCCCCTCTCCGCTCCACCCCCTTTTCAAGAGGATGTCCGCCGTTAGAACCCTGTTTCTGAGGACGAGCCACACAAATATCTTGACTTTTAGAGGTGCCCTAATCTTCCATAGCTGCACAAAGCGTCTGTCGGCGACACCCCCGTCTTGTAGAAACCTATAAAGTGACTTCACACTAAAACTCCACGAGGTATCCCATCTCCATCTAATCTCGTCATTATTCTCCAAACAAGTATAACCGTCCAAAGTACCTCTTAGTTGGGCAGCCAAGACCCTTTCTGCGTGCGTGACAGGTGTGTACCCCGCGAAGATCCTACCCCACCTCCATCCCCTAGCCCCCCAACACTCTCTAATCCTGAGGTTTTTGTTTCTTACAAGATCGAAGATGGGTGGGAAGGTAGTTCTGAGGGGTGCCTGGCCACACCAAATGTCTTTCCAGAAATCAACCATGCATCCGTTTCCTACTCCATAGGCGACACCACTCTTGAAAACTCCCCTGGTCTTAAGAACACTTCTCCACCAGAAAGATGATGGTCGGAACGACTCCCCCTCCTTGAGCAATCTCCTTCGCTTATAGTAGACCCCTACTATAAAGGGTCTCCACAAATTTTTGTGATCCGTCATTACTTTCCACCACCATTTGGCGATTAGGGCAGTGTTCATCTGTTCGATGTCTAGGACTCCCAAGCCCCCTTCGTTTTTGCTCCTGCAAACCACCTTCCATTGCACACGACACTGCCCTCCCTTGACCGACGTCCCTCCCTTCCAGAAAAATGCTCGCCTCAGCGACTCAATGCGGCGGAGCACCCACTTCGGTGCTTTGAAGATCGAAAGATAGTAGAGGGGTAAGTTAGACAGTACCGAGTTAACCAGGACAAGCCGACCTCCTTGCGACAAGATTTTCGCTTTCCACCCTTCGATACGTTGCTCTATCCTGTCCACCATATTCCACCAGTCTTCCTTCCTCGGCTGCCCTTTTGAGAAAGGTAGCCCGAGATATTTAAAAGGTAGGGACCCGACTTTGCATCCTAAAATCCTTGCAAGTCTTTCTCCCCGACCGGCTAAGTTCCCCGTGTAGAAGATCTCGGTTTTTTCCCTGTTGATTTTCAACCCGGAAGCCCACTCGTAGAGTTGCCACACGAACCGGAGATTCCTGACCTGTCTTTTCTTCGCCCCGCAGAAAAAAATTGTGTCATCCGCATATTGAATAAGGGACACTTTGGCGTCTGACATCGGACCCACTCCGACGAACCATCCATTCTGGACCGCTTTAGCCGTCATTCTCGCCAGCCCTTCGGCCACGAGCAGGAAGAGGTAAGGGGAAAGCGGGTCACCCTGACGTAGCCCTCTCGTAGTTTTGATCCATTTTGTCGGCGTCCCGTTAACTAGAATCGCAACCTTGGCGTTGCTAATACACTGGTCTATCCACCCGCTCCATCGCTGATCCGCACCCAGCCAACACAACACTTTCCTAAGGAAGACCCAGCTCACTCTGTCGTATGCTTTTTCAAAGTCTGCCTTGACCCCAATATTATTCTCCCCTCCTTTGTAACTCCACCGTAACACCTCACTAGCCGTGACGAAGGAGTCCAGAATGGACCGCTTCTTCAGAAAAGCTGCCTGTCCAGGTGAAATAATCCCGTCCATAACCCTCTCCAACCTATTTGCCAGAACCTTGGAGATGATCTTCTGTACCCCATTGATAAGACTAATCGGTCTGAAATCGTGAGCTGACACCGCCCCCTCTTTTTTTGGTATGAGACAGATAAACGCATAATCCAGCGGTCCAGAATTCAGAGTCCCTTCAAAGAGTTCCCGAAAAATGGTCATCAGGTCGTCCTTGATCGTCCCCCAGAATTTTTGGTAGAAGCGTAGATTAAAACCATCCGGACCAGGTGCTTTATCGCCACCTAGTTGAAACGTCGCCTTCCTCACCTCTTCCTCGGTGAACGGCTCCGAGAGCTTACTGGGATTGGGAAACGGATTGTCCCCGAAAAGATGGCTCCACTCCCCGGTCCGGGCGCTGTCAGTTTGGACTGGCGCAAACAGCTCTTTGAAGTACCTGTAGAAATGCTCACTCTTGTCCTCCTCCCTACGAAAGGTTCTACCATTCTCCACGACTTCGTTTATGGTATTGATCCGATTTCTAGCGCTCGCCATCGCGTGGAAAAACTTGGTATTCCCGTCTCCTTCTTTGAGCCACTGTTGTCTGGACCTGGCTTTCCAGAGCAGCTCTTCATCCGTCACGATCCCTTTCAACTTCTCTCTCAGCTGCAGGCGCTTGTCGAATTGCGAAGCTGACAAATCGGTCTGCTCTTCCAAGGAGTCCAGATTCTGAATTTCTTCTAAACACATCTTCTTGGCACTATTAATACTGTAGAAGCTAGAGCGACACCACTCTTTTATTCTTTTACGACAATGTCTGAGTTTGGCGTTGAAAGTTAACGCCCCGTTCTCTTTACACGAGATTTCTCTCCACCACGAGGGGAGCAGCTCGCAGAAATCCTCACGACGGAGCCACATCTCCTCAAACATAAACCTTCGGTTGCGTACCTTGTCCCCCGTAATAAGCAAGATAGGAGAGTGGTCCGACGTTAGTCTCGGCAATATCGACGCCCTTGACATAGGAAAAGCCTGGTCCCACTCTGTGGAGATTAAGAATCTATCAAGTCTAGCCAACGTAGGGCAACGTTGCATGTTAGACCACGTGAAGTTCTGGTTCCCCATCGGAAGGTCGATCATCTCCAGTTTGTTGATGAGGTCCGTGAACATACCCATCAGACGCCCGCTCCACCTTCTACCTCTTCTCTCCTGATTATTCTTGGTAAGATTAAAATCCCCGCAGATCACCCAGAGTCCCGGACACTCCCTTTTGAGATCCAAAAGTTCTCTACAGAACTCTTCTTTCCCATCCCACGTAGGTGGTCCATAAACATTCGTCAGAAAGAAACACTTCTCGTCGCTAATACACTTCAGACGAACAGTCAGGGAAAAAGTGCGCTCAATCACAACAGAACACGAGAACACCTTTGAACTCCAACACGTAACAATCCCCCCGGACGCTCCGACTGATTTGACAAAATGGCACTTATCGACATACGTGCCGGCAAAAGAGCGAAGGAAGGACCTGGACACCGACTCCACCTTAGACTCTTGAAAGCAGAGGACTGCCTTCTTAAACTTATGCACTACAAACTTAACCAAACACCGTTTACCGAGGTCATTAAGACCCCTTACGTTCCAGCTACAGACTTGAAACATAAAGAAGAAAAAACCCCTCCACACTACCAAGGAGCACACAGATGACGTCAAGGAGACGCCCCCACAAACTTCCTGAAGCTACGGACGTCCTCTTCAGAAAGATCAACTCCGCACTCAAAACCTTTACGTATGGTCCGCCTCAGATACCCCCGGGGGCAGTCACCACCCCTCTCACGCCCCGACCCGCTCGCACCAACCAAGTCCGAACTCCGCTTCAGATGCTGTACCGACCCTTCCCTCTGCAAGATCTTGCGTTCCATGGCCCTCACAAGGGACCCGTCCATCCTGCGACCAGCTAGGCGGGCACTCGTCCTTGATGAAGCCGGGACCGCTTCCAGAGGCCCCGCTCCGGCCAAAACACCTAAAGTCATGGAAGCTACATCCAGCTCGCCTCCCAGGCCACCGTCCAGGCACACCGGCGACTCGGTAATCCCGCCGGCAAACTCGGCCCCGTGCGCGTCCTCCGACTCCACCCCGACCCCGCATAGCTCGCCCCAACCCACCGCCTGCTCCCAATCCACCGTAGGCCTCCGGACCAGAGAAAGCGTCCCGCCCCCGCTTGGAGACCCCCGCCAGACACCGGAGAAGGGTAGCCCCGGGTCCAGTCCACAGCCAAGACTCACCGGCGAGACGGGGTTTCCACCTACTACCTCGGCCTCGCACACTTCCCCCGACTCGACCCCGACCCCGCGAGGCTCACCCCAACCCTCCGCCTGCTCCAGAATAGAAGTCATCCCGCCCCCACTTGGCGGCACCCGCCAATCACCTGAGTAGGGTAGGCCCGGGCAAACGGGCCCACACAGGATCAACCTAAAAAGCCGATTGGAGATGGAGAACTCGGCCCACAAGCTCCCCTCACCAATGAAGCAATAATCAAGCCCCAGTCCACCTGCACCCGGGGCCCACATACCAGCACCCGAAACAAGAATCGGCCCACCTGCCTGCACCCCATGCCCGAGCCAGACGGGCCCCACTCCCAGCTCCAACGGTCCAAGCGAACAGGGCCCACCACCCCTCGCCCACCACCTTCCCGCATCCACCCCACTCCCGAAAGACCCCCCCAGCCTGGGGCCCACGAAGTGAACTACGGACCTCGAACAACGCACCCCCACCCCAAGTCTCATCTGTTTCCTCTCCCAGCGCCCGTCCCCACGCCCGCCCTCCAACCAACCAGCGTTCCTCAAGACGCTCCCCACCTGACCGCTCGGCGCCAGGCTGACATCCCCACCGCCCGAGCAAGCCACGGGCTCTGTGCCCCCTTGGGGGCCTCCACTTGCACCAAAAAGAACCCCACCACCCCCTAAATCTCTGGTCACAGACTTCCCCGCATCGTAGTTTCCTCGCCTCCCGAGACCACCCTGCGTCGCGACGACACCAGACTTGCCAGAGATGACGTCCGCCACTGACCGCTCCAGCACCTCGGAGCAGTTGACCCTATCGACGCCGCAAACCTCGGGAACCGTCCCCGTTCCCCTCCGCCCACCGGGGTCCCTCGCCGGGTCCACCGCCGAGGTACCCAGGCCAGCCCCCCACCTTCGGCGATCCCTAATTTCCGATGAGTTCCAGGAGTTGCTGAGGTCGGTATCCGCACGTGCTCCGGCCACGCTTGCCTCCGCCGCTTCCTCAGCCCTATCGATCCACCTCGCGATCTGCCTCCCCATCGGATCCGTCTGGTCCCCGCCCTCACCAGGGTCTCCCCCCGCGAAGGGGATCCCCCTGTCGTCGCCCCCGAACGGAGCAGTGCTGATCAGCACAACTCGGATGTTGAAGATATGATCTCCCATGGTGATGAAAAGGTTCTCCGGTATGTCTTCGGGATGCTCCACCGCCACCTGACACTTGAAGAAGTTGAATTCCAGAATATTCCTACTAACATCATCAGTCCGAAGGTATCTCCCGAAGCCGCACACGATCGCCGCCACCTTGCTTTCGATCCAACATTCAAAAGGTAAATTAAAAAGCTTGATCCAGACCTTGTAAGTCAACCGAGCTCTAACCGCCTCTCTACTGGGATTCCACCCGAAGCAGCGGAGCCGACAGTGTCCAAGGCGAACACCGTCTCTTCTGATAAGAGCCTCCGGCTGAACCCACTGCGGAAGAAAGATCACGAAGTCGCTCTCTCGGTACTTGGTGACCAAAAAATCATTAGAGAAACCTCCAAATCGCTCCGCGAGATCATTCGCAATCGAACCCTGTGGGTAATGCCCAAGATTAGCATTACCCATGGTTGTAGCGAGTACCGCACGTCGGGCTTGCTGCTGGCGGGTATAGAACCCCTCCGAGAGAGGGATGAAAATTTTCGCCGAATGCGGTCTAAACCTGCCACCTCCTTGCATCCTGGTCCTTCCCGAGGCCCGGCAGTCGGGCGCAAAATGCCCGGATTGCCGACACCTAACGCACCTCACCGGATCTCTGCACTCCCTAGCCCAATGGTCCGGACCCAGGCATCTGAAGCAATGGAGGGTCCGGGGCCTCTTCGAAGGAAGCTGCACTGGAACCCTCCCGGAGCTGAGGGCAGACACTCTCCGCTTAGAGTAGGAAGTAGCTCCACTCTGCTTGCACGGAGTTAAAAGGGCCTCTTTATAAGATTTCCTCCCCCTCAGACCCTCGAGATTAAGCTCCTCCCTAACACCCAGCGGTACCAACCCAGAGCTTTCCCCCGGTCCCTTCACAGCGACACCCCCCTCAATGCCATCACCTCCGGAGGACTTGTCACCGTCGACAGGGCAGTACGAGGTAAGATCCCTACCCACCTGGTCCGCCCACAAGACCTTACGACCACAGCCCCGGGCTCCCGTCTTTTCCGTAGGCGTCTCATCCCCCACCCCCAACTTGCAGGATACACCCGCAGGTGCACCCCGGGACGAAATACCTCTTCTGTGCAACTTCAGTGGTTGTCTCGAATGGGAACCAGCACTCCACCTCTCCTTCACACGCCACCCATAAGAGCCAGTACCGCCTCTAAGCCAAGTCCTCTTGAGAGATTCGCCAGGGGTAGACCTCTCCTGTTCAGCTCCTCCCCTCACCTCACGCTGTTCCATCCTTTCCACCACATCCTCCTCCTCCTCAATCCCACTCTCCGCCTTCATCTTCGTCTTCGTCGTCTCCGTCGTCCACCCCTCCGGGAGCCACTCCTGAATAAATATCTGACTAATGAACGAACGAACGTCCGCGGTGGACGAACAAGAGTAAACGAAAGGAGCAGTGGAGACCAATTTTAAGCTGCGAAATCAACTTTGGCTTGTGGGAAAGGTTGACCTACCCAGCCTGCATACTGCTTGAAAAGCTTTGTTTAAAAATTTTATAATATATATATATATATATATATATATATATATATATATATATATATATATATATATATATATATATATATATATATATATATATAGAGTTGGGCTGGAATGCTATTGATAGCACCAACCCAACTTTGCCACCCACTTTGTAGCCATTGGATCGCATTGAGATTTGTGAAGGCTCTTTAATGAAAAAAAAAATAAAAAGAAAAAGCAAAAAGTAAAAAGCTATTCTTTTTAATTAAAAAGTTTGCACGAATCTCAATGCGATCCAATGGCTACAAAGTGGGTGGCAAAGTTGAGTTGGTGCTATCAATAGCATTCCAGCTTAACTCTATATATATATATATATATATATATATATATATATATATATATATATATATATATATATATATATATATATATAATTAGACTAGAATACTATCGATAGCACCAAGCATTGGTGCTATCAAGTTTTTAGCCGTTGGATAAAAAAATATGCGGTTGGAATTATAGTGGTCCCTAGGGTTTACTAGATGGTTGGTTGAATAGTAAAAATTTTAGGGGACCACTATAATCCCAACCGCATATCTTTTCATCCAACGGCTGAAACTTGATAGCACCGATTGTTTCGTGCTATCGATAGTATTCTAGCCGGACTCATATATAGAATTAGACTAGAATTTTATCGATAGCACTAAGCCATTGGTGCTATCAAGTTTTTAGCCGTTGGATGAAAAAATATACGGTTGAGATTATAGTGGGTCCCTAGGATTTACTAGATGGTTGGTTGAATAGTAAAAATCTTAGGGGACCACTATAATTCCAACCGTATATCTTTTCATCCAACGGTTGAAAACTTGATAGCACCAATTGTTTCGTACTACTTTGAAAATCATATACAGGTGCAGGTGTAGGAGAACTTTTTAATTTGTAGCTGGGCATTTTTGGGTCCGATCCTATTCCAATACAAACTAAAAATTATACCTAAGACAGCTGGCAATATTAATGGTTAGAATGTAATTAAATCAAAAGCTTCCTCTATTTCTGCTGGAATGCCTGCAATCTTATTTGGCACATGCATGCACTTTCAATGCTGAGAGTCAAAAATATTGACCTTAAACTTCAAACATCCATCTATCTTATTTTAAGGCACGTGATTTTTTTTTATAAGTGAAAGGTGCGTGTTACGCATATGTCACGAATAAAAGAACCTACTATTTTTAAAGGAGATCGGAATTCTCTGTTGGGGTATAAAAAGAAATTAGTTATTTTTAAAATAGATATAAATTTAGATACAAACAGAAATTAAAGTAATTTTGTATTTGGTTGAGTATATAAGTTGTACCGAGAATAAAAAAAAAAATTGTGTTTGATAAATTAAAAATGAATAAGAAGAATAAAGATGATCAAAATTTATATATAAAAAAAAAATTAAATTTTATAAATTTAAATATTTTATAATTTAAAAAATTTTAATTAAAAAAAAAAAAAGCAACAGGTGAAAGAACAACTGTTCCACCTATATACCGAATAACTTGGTACGAGAGAAAATAGCTGTTCTCCATCCAAAATCACGTTTAGATATAAAAAAAGAATAATCCTCTTATCTCCATTTATTCTCCCTTATACTTATTGCCAAAAATGGAGCCTCTATGAATGCTTCTACCACACTTACACTGTTAACTGATTAATGAAAGGGGAATGCTAGGTGTACACCCTATAAGGGGTGTACATCCTATGCCCCATAAGAGATGGAATGAATTTCACTGATCACATCGAAATAATCAGTAAAAAAAATTTCATCCCAAAATAAAATAGAGTGTAGAATATACACCACTTATAAAGTGTACACCTATCAAAGCCCTAATAAAAATGCATCTCAATCAAATAGCATGGAGCTCTGTAATATAAATCTGACATTTTTGTACAAAAATTTATATTTTAGATCATTTTACGAAAGCGAAATGAATGCGTTTCATGTAAATTAGACCTGTGACTAGACAGCGGAACAACTTTTTACACTTGTGACTAGACAGCAGAGCAACCTGATGCAATGGATCGTGGTCCACTGCAAACTTACATTTTTACTATCATTAATTACTATAGCTTACTAGTCAAACTATAATTTGGACGAATAATGGACCCGAATTGTTGCATAGATACTGGGTATGTTTTAACCTAAAACCTACTCATGATATATAATCTCAGAAATGGTATCCAGAGTTTACTTGCTAAGTCAACTCTAGCGCAGCAAATTTTGTTGATCTTGTTATTTATTTTAGTGCATGAGCATAATTTTATAATTTGACTTATCAATTATATATGTTGGAGGAGACTCTTTTGGATTTTTATAATATATTTTATGAGTCTGCTGTAGGCTGGATACACATTTGTTTTTCTTTTCTATCTACAGTATTTTATATGAGATTCCATACATTTTTTTTTTCTCTTTTTTTTCTTGCTCTTTTCTAAAGAATTGAGAGGGACAGGCAAAATTATAGTTACATTCTGTTTTTGAGTTTTTTTTTTATTTAAAAATCTTTACTTGCAATAATTTACTGCTAGTTAAAGATCCTGTTTAGATGTTGGATTGAGATATAGGATGATAATTTATCATATAATTTTATTTTTCATATGATTAAAAATTTAAATTTTATTTTTGATGTCTTTAAATTTTATTATTTATATCTATACATATATTATTTGACAGTTGGGATAAGTTTTCTTAAGAGACCACATTGCCATTAAAGCACAATCCAATAAAAAGTTGCGACATATTACCGTAAACCAAGTTTAAAATATAAATCTAAAATAATTTTTTATAGTATAATAAATTATTTAAATATTTCATATTATATATATTATATCATATTTTAGTTTATAATATTAATTATTAAATATTTTATTAATTATTTAATATTATATGTGGTGTATAGAATATTGGTATGCACCACGTGCAAACAAAATTTCCTTCTCTCTTTTAAAATTATGAGTGAATACTATTCAACATTCTCTGCACAAGTATATATATATATTTGTATGTACACTACATGTCTAAAACCCTTTAATAAAAATTTTAAAATTAATTTATCAAATATAATTTAAATTATTAAATTTCGTATATCATATATATTTAATTAAAATTTGATATTAAAATATTAATCATTTAATATAAGTTGTGGTCTATAAAATATTAATATACACTAAGTGTATATAATAATTTCTTAGCCTTCTATCAAATTTAACACGGCAAAAATATCTTAACTAATTCTTAAATTTGAAATAAGTTTTCCGATTTTAAATTTTTAAAAAATTATTAAGTTAATTTTTTTTTTTTGTAAAATAAAAATGAAAGCTAAAAATTTGATTGAATTTTAAAATAAAATTATTAATATAATTTTACTTTAAAAATTTAAAAAATATTAGTAAAAAGGAAAATATATACATAAAACTACTTTATAACTATTTTTTTAAGAGCAATACTACATGTACACCCCGAAGGGGTGTACATCATACACCTCCACCATTTTAATGATGGCGATATTTTTTACGAGTCACATCAAGTGACCCATCATCACACCCCCATCCTTGGATGGGTGGGGTGTATGATGTACACCCCGAAAGGGGTGTACACATAGCATTTTCCTTTTTTTAATTTTAAATTTTAAATTTTAATAATTATATATTTTAATTATTTTAAATATTATTTATCCGCAGTCGGCGGTCCTATTTGAGAGGATACCATTATCTTAACTATGATATGATTGATCACATTCATTTTCTACGAAATATTCTATAATTTTTTTTTTTTTTCCACTATTAGTCAAAGACGGGTGGGGACCATTTAGCGTGGATGGGCCGATTCGACTCGGCAGAGCCAGCACGGGATTGGGCCGCTTTCCGAGTCCGAAAGCGACAACGGGTGGATCGCCAGCTGGCAAAAGGATGAGTGGACCCCACCTGCAGTGGGCCCCGTGGGGTTGGGTACGCGTTGCGTGATCCTGCGCCGACTTTTTGGCGCGCCGGATTGGGATTCCCGAGATTCCGTTTCCCAAAGCTGAATCTCCAGCACCACCTCCCCACCTTCCTTATAGGACGCTCCCTCTTCACGTGACCCCCCAGCTGTTTACTTTTCCAATTATTAAAGTCATCTAATAATAACAAGAAAAATAAAATATAACGACGAATTGCTACTATATTATTAATAATATTTAAATAATATTAAATTTTTAATTTTTAAATAAAAAAAATATATGTAGTTATAATAATAATAAATTTTTAAAATTAAATAGATAGCTAAAAAAAATAATATGTATTAGAAAATAAAAAAGATATAATAATTTTAATAATAATAATCAAAATTCATATATATATATATATATATATATATATATTAAAATTTGGAAAAAAAATTCAAATTTGTCGTCTGATTTATTTCCTATGTGAACAAACTTGCTATAATCACTTGGACCTTAGCCTTTTGGCCTTTCAATGCTGCCAAAAAAATTCTGAAAAAAATAAAAAATAGATATAATAATTTTAATAATAATAATCAAAATTCATATATATATATATATATATATATATATATATATATATATATATATATATATATATATATTAAAATTTGGAAAAAAAATTCAAATTTGTCGTCTGATTTATTTGCTATGTGAACAAACTTGATATAATCACTTGGACCTTAGCCTTTGGTCTTTCAATGCTGCCAAAAAAATTCTGAAAAAAATAAAAAATAGATATAATAATTTTAATAATAATAATCAAAATTCATATATATATATATATATATATATATATATATATATATATATATATATATATATATATATATATATATTAAAATTTGGAAAAAAAATTCAAATTTGTCGTCTGATTTATTTGCTATTTGAACAAACTTGCTATAATCACTTGGACCTTAGCCTTTGGCCTTTCAATGCTGCCAAAAAAATTCTGAAAAGGCACCTTTCATGATTGAGTGCATCAATTAATTGCGTTAATGGTGATTTTAAGCCTGTTAATAGATGATTCGTTGTAATTTGTAGCTACTCCAAAAGTTTAAATTGTTGCAAAAAAAAAAATAAAAAAAAAAATAATTCATGATAATTAATTTGTAGGTATTCTAGCTAGTTATATTATTGGAGATTTTCCCTGCCGTTGTCTTACCGACTACGGCGAGTGCCAGCAGTTTGGACGCTTCCATGGCTTCATTATCCGTCCAGCATTTTCTTTTTCGAAACTGGGCATGTATTCATCCATCCATTCATTGCTTGGTTTCACATTCATATATGTTCACATTTGGAGACTCCAGCCTAAGTTTAGTTAATGCATCTTTATTATCCGCCCAGTATTTTTTTTCAAAACTGAGCGTGTAGTCATCCATCAATTAATTCGTTTCCCCACTCACATAGACTTCTTAGAGTACGTTTGTTTGTGTTACCAAAAAAAAAAAAAAAAAAAAAAAAGGGGAAAAGATTATTTTTTAGTGTAAAAATATTAAAAAAAAATTAAAAAATATAGAAAAAAAATAAAATATATAACATTTATATGGTTCAGCTACCAGCCTACGTTCACAGACAAAGACAGAATAGAAATTTTATTACTGTCGAAGACGGAATACAAAAAAATTTTTTTTTCTGAAAACATGAAACACCAAATGCACACAATATGCCCCAAAAGAAAAAATCAAATTAATTTGAGTTTCAAAGTGCAACATGCGCCGATACTCAGCACCATAGCCTTTAATTAGCACATCGCCAAATTATAGATCCAAGAGAAAAGGATCTGCTCTTGCTCTCTCCATAATGCAATGAAGCCATAACACGTATTATAATATAGGGCTCCGAACTAGAATTTAATTAGACTCTAATTTTAATTCTAGTTGAATTAAACTTTTATATATATATATATATATATATATAGTCCGGCTACTATATTTGTATAGACACTAAGTATGGTGCTTTTCTACCGTTAGATTTATCCTTTTGACTAATTTTATTTCTTAATTTATTCTATTCCACCGACCATTCACTTAACTCAAAGGGGTCACTATCATAGCCATTTTTTTTTTTTTTGTTTAAGAACTAAAAATTTATAAATATTAATTATTGGATACTTTTAAAAACATAAAAATTTAATTATATATACCCACACGTTTAGTTAATGCATTTTCTAAGCTAAGGCAAGGCTCAGGCAAGATAGTCAACCATTAATTTGTACTATATGCCATGACTAATATTTTGAAAGTACATCTAAATATTTGCATTATAGACCTGCATTGCGCCAGCAGAATGCAGAAGAGGTTAATTTCTGCTATATCGATCTAGAAGGTTTTTTTAAGAGGTGAGGAAAAAAGTCATATAAATTATTATTTACCGTATTCATTAATTTTTTTAAAAAATATAATGTTTTAGTTAACCAATGAGTGAGAAAACTTACTATTACTTTTTTTTTTTATAATATTTTAAGTAGTTATATATCTCATAGTAATATTATAGAATAAAATAATAATATTAATATAATTTATAAATATGATTTTTTTTTTTTTTTTTTTTAATCAAAGTGCTTAAACCTTTGTCAATTGCATGAGTTTTTGCTACCTTTAACTGCCTCTGATTTACAATTATATGATTTGAGGAAGTGACTGGAAGATCAATGATCAAGGACCTTTAATTTTAGCCTAATGGTGAAGTATTAAAATGAATCATGCAACAATAGATTAAATAGTGTGTATAAAGTATCTTTTCTATTTATTATATTAACCTGGATTGATAACACTACAACTTAATTTTCAACAACTCTTTTTACTATACTTTTCTTCTTGAGGCATGCCCTAAAATCCTTCAAATTTTTCTTCTTGAGGCATGCCCTAAAATCCTTCAAATTTTTGCTCACACTAGAATGTACCACCATCTAATGCTAGTCAAAGGGGCTGCTATAGTTTATTGTAGTTTTTAATAGAATTGCTGCTATAGTTTATTGTAGTTTTTAATAGAATTGCTCTATATATTGCTTTGCTAGTTGGATTTTATCAGTTTTGATTTTATCTGAGTATCTTGTAGTACATCTTAAATCAGTTTTTGTTTCTTTTTTTTTTTTCTTTTTTTTTCCTTATATATATATTAACTATCAGCATATTAAATATCCGTATATATTATTTTTAACAAAATTTGATTTTATTTATATTTGAGTATCTAATAGCACATCTTAAATCAATTTTTTTAAAAATAAAATATCAGCATATTAAATACCTATGTAAATTACTTTTTTAGAAAAATCAACTATGTGGTTGGTATTTGAATTTTCATGTTTGAAATTGTTATGACAATAAAAGAATTCTCTAATAAAAAACAAATAGTAGACTTTTACTTTCCGAGTCTCATCTGGAGAATATTGCAATAATATTATATCTAACTATATATATATATATATATATATATATATATATATATATATATATATATATATATATATATATATATATATATATATATAATTTATGTACTTTTAAAAGCGCAATCCTATTTATACTTGTAAATTTTTTATCATTAAATTTGTATTAATATTTGTGTTATTATACTTTTTTTTTCTCTCTCTTTTCAGTTGATTTTATAATAAAATAAATCTCAATACAAATTCAATAGTAAAAAATCACATGTATAAATAAATTTATACTTTTAAAAATATATAAGTTTTTGTAAGTTAAGAATATTTTGAAGGTTTTATATATATATATATATATATATATATATATATATATATATATATATATATATATATATATATATATATATATATATATATATATATATAATATGAGAAATACTCTGATACTTTATTTAATAAATAATAAAAATATTTTTAATCATTGATCGACAAGGCTAAAAAAATAATTTTACTTATTACCAGGCTAACAGATAACTTTATAAAAAGTGTATTTTCGTAATTAAACATTACAAAAAAAAAAAATATATTAATTAAAATACCTTCTACTAATTTAGTGATTAATTTAAAAAATTTTAAAGTTACAATTTAGGCATTAACTTAAAAATAATCAAATCTGAACCGTTAAACAAGTACAGATTAAAAATAACTAAAAAAAAAAAAAAAAAAAAAAATTCATATATTATATATTAGGGTTAATTGCATACTGCTCTGTAAACATATCAAATTGCATATATATCCCTACAAAGTTCAACTTTTCATATTTATCTTTTCAAAAGTCTAATGTTATTCATATATATCATTTCGGTTTATTATCGTTAGTTCACTGTTTATTTTTTAACAGATTATATGTACAATGATAGTTTTGTCATTTCAAAAATGTCTCTCTAAAAAGTAATGCAGAAATATCTGGAAGGGTAAAAAAATAAATTTACCTCACTAACTAACCAAGATTAAGTATTTAATCTATGATTAACTAAATTTTTCTAACAGAGATAGACGGTAGGGATATATATAAATAACGTTGGACTTTTGAATAAATAAATATAAAAAACTGAAGCTTATAGAAATATATCTGCTATTGGATATATTTACACATACAATTAATCCTATATATTAAAATACGTTACGCCTTCCTTCCCCCAAAATATTCGCACGGGGCATCCTCGTAATTTCACAAAGCGCCGCAACCTAGATTACCCTTTTCCCCGCCAAGTATAACTGGCTCCCTCAGATCCCGCAGCAGCAGCATCTCCTCTTCATATTCTCCCTCTTCCTCAAAACCCAATTTATTTATTTATTTACCAAGCATTAGTTAGAAGACGCAGTGAAGCCCCAATGGCGGCCACCGACCACCAGAACGGCGGCGCCGGTGAAGTCGAGGAGGGCGAGGATGAGCTCTCCCCGATCGAGCAGGTGCGTCTCACGGTGGCGAACACCGACGACCCCTCCCTCCCCGTGTGGACTTTCCGCATGTGGTCCATCGGCGTCGTCTCCTGCGCCCTCATGTCATTCCTCAACCAATTCTTCGCCTACCGCACCGAGCCCCTCGTCATCACCCAGATCACCGTCCAGGTCGCCTCCCTCCCCGTCGGCCGATTCCTCGCCAATGTCCTCCCCACTACCAAATTCCACATCCCCGGGTTCGGCGACCGCCACTTCTCGCTGAATCCGGGACCCTTCAATATGAAGGAGCACGTCCTCATCTCCATCTTCGCCAACGCCGGGTACGCCTTCGGCAACGGCCCGGCCTACGCCGTCGGCATCATCGACATCATCAGGGCCTTCTACAAGCGCAAGATCTCGTTCCTCGCCGGTTGGCTTCTCATCATCACCACACAGGTGCTCTCCATTGCTTGATTTTCTCCATATATATTATATTATTATTATTATTATTATTATTATTATTATTATTGAAAGAGAAAGATAGGTAAGATACTATCTACGTCATTTAATTATAATTTTTAAAAATAAATTTAGATAAAAATATAAACTAAGAGATGATAGATTATATTACTTGTTATTATTAGTCTTATGTTCATAATTTTCATAATTTAAATAATGGGATATTGATTTGTTAATTAGGTGTTGGGATACGGGTGGGCCGGGTTGATGAGGAAGTACGTGGTGGAGCCGGCGCACATGTGGTGGCCGAGTAACCTCGTGCAGGTCTCCCTTTTCCGGTCGGTTAATTTATTCTCAAATTAAGTTATCTTTTTTTTTATACCCTTATTGTGTTGTAGCTACTGCTGCTGCTCTAACATTCTCTAATTAAGAGATATTTGCCCTGTAGAAATTAATGATATGTTTTTGCACGGCAAAACAAATCATCAACGCAGATGAAAGTTTTGCATTCTTTTTTACTCACAAAAAAAAAAAAAAAAAGAAAAAAGTTCTGACTTGTTGAGCAACACGACGAAAGCTGTACGTTTGGTTTATTGAACTCAAATTTGTTGCTGTGTATTTTTCCTGTAAAGTTTATGTAAAGGGATTTCTCTTCCTATCTTTTCTTTATAACGTAGAAGGAAAAAACTTTTTTGTTCGGGTAGGCTATCGTTTTGTGCTCAACTTTTTTAAAGCATTACTCTGTCCTCATTTCTTTGGCTATCATAATTATTATTTTATATTCCCTCTGCTTAAAAGTTGTTGTTTGATTTAACCATAAACCTAATCTCAAATAGCATATACCCTGTTTAATCAAAAAATAAAAGAAGAAGAAGAAGAAGGAGGGGCACCTAATTATTGAGGAAAAATACTGCTTGTACGTTCTAAAAATATATATATATATATATACATTTTACATTTTAGTTTTTTTATTTATTTATTTTTTTTTTCTGATCACTTTGATTATTGCTCATGAGAATTTTCTATAGAATCCGAGCACTAAATCCATATTTCAAACTTGAAAAACGGCTAGTCAATACATATAATGTTTGTTTTGTTGAATTCTTTGGAGGATAAAGACTAGCACACTCAATGCGGCCACAAGTCAAAAATAAGATACGTAGATTCATGTAGGGCGATTTTGATGTGCATAAATGTTCCCACTGAGCATTCCCTGTCACTTTCTATGCATCTTTTTATTCTTCAAATACGCACATACTACAAGAAAAATGTTCACTAAATACATGTTTGACCTTGCTTCTGGAGTAATTTACCGGGTGAAAGATATTAATCAAATACATACGTAGGATTTAACAAATTTATTTTGGTGTTTTTTTTTTTTTCTTTTTTGAGAGAAAAAGATAGCATACTATTGTTTTGTTTATTTAAAATAAATTAATAAACTTAGTTAGAAATGTGAAATAATTAGACTTCGAATTCGGAACCTCGAATATCAATCTCCAAATTTTTTTCCACTTGCATTAGGAACGCTTGATTTATTTGGGTGTCTTAATTTTTGCACTTTTAACATGCATTTATTTACTTACGTTAATTTCGGTCACACAAGCCATAGTCCTAGCTCGTTAATTACGTTCTACCTTTGCTACATATTCTGAGTACCACATTGCTAAACACTTCAAAGGTCACTGAGGAAGAATCTTAATATAAAAATGTGTCTAGATATTTAAGAGAAATCGTTTAACATTTCTCTCTTTTTCCCTAAATTTTTTTTCCAATTTGTTCAATTACTCATAACAAGTTACCGACTACGTGAACACTAACAATTCATCTGCAGTGCTTTACATGAGAAAGAAGAGCGCCGCATGTCTCGGGCCAAATTCTTCGTTATCGTTCTGGCCTGCAGCTTCTCATGGTACGTCGTTCCGGGCTACCTCTTCCCGACCATCACGAGCATCTCCTGGGTCTGCTGGGCCTGGCCCAAGTCCGTAACAGCGCAACAGCTCGGCTCCGGCATGAACGGGCTTGGCATCGGCGCTTTCACCCTCGACTGGAGCACAGTCGCCTCCTACCTCTTCAGCCCGTTGATCAGCCCCTTCTTCGTCATCGTCAATATCTTCGCCGGATATCTCTTGATCCTCTATATAGTCATGCCGGTGACATACTGGGGGTTCAACCTCTACCATGCAAAGACTTTCCCAATTTTCTCCTCCAATTTGTTCACGGCTGCTGGCCAGCCGTATGATATAAATGCCATTGTTAACAACAAGTTTGAGATCGACATGGCTGCGTACACTAATCAGGGAAGGATCAATCTGAGCATGTTCTTTGCTGTAACCTACGGCCTCGGATTCGCCACCATTGCCGCCACATTAACTCATGTTGCTTTGTTCTATGGAAGGTATGAACCTACTACTATTATATTATATTATATTATATTATATTCTCTCTGATTTTATGTTCCTGTATCTATCTCATGTTACAATTGTCGCAAAGTGTAATTATTTAATTTCCATCATATACGAACGATTAAACATACATAAAAACACCACAGAAAATGATTTGCACAAAAAAGATGTAATCCTCTTATTCTTCAGCAAGAACTGTTTTACTCTTGTTAGAGATTAATTCGAGTAAGTTATGTCGTATTCACAATCCAAATTAAGCGAATCTTTTACAGAGAAATATACAATCGGTACCGAGCTTCGTATAAAGGAAAAGTGGACATCCACACGAGGTTAATGAGGAAGTATGAGGACATACCCAGCTGGTGGTTCTATTTACTGCTGGTGGTGACAGTTGTGATCTCCCTAATTCTATGTACTGTGTTGAAGGACCAAATTCAACTCCCATGGTGGGGCCTCCTCTTTGCTTGTGCTATGGCCTTTGTGTTCACTCTTCCTATCAGCATCATCACTGCAACTACCAACCAGGTATATGATGAATAAGCTATTTTGTTTCATACTTCAATCTCTAGAGAAACATAAATTTATGCGGTACGTGATAATCATCATCCTGATTAATTTACTTTTATTTTTTTCTGAATGAAAAACAAAGACTCCGGGGCTGAATATTATCACAGAATACTGCATGGGTCTGATCCTGCCGGGAAAGCCGATCGCCAATGTGTGCTTCAAGGTCTACGGTTACATGAGCATGGCCCAGGCCGTGGCCTTCCTTTCCGATTTCAAGCTCGGCCATTACATGAAGATCCCACCCAAATCCATGTTCCTAGTTCAGGTACGGTCTTCTCGAATCATCCTACTCGATCCATCGGTCAAATTAAAAATGCGGTACACTTTCTGGTGCTACAATTTAACCGTTAAATTTTACTATATTGATTGTCTATTTTCAAGTAGATCGATTTCTTACATGTTGCAAATATGATACTACTGATTCTGCCCGCCTACGTATATGCAATGTAACTGAAAAATGGGCGTACGTAGTTTGCGGTTATTACTTGGATTTGTTGTAGCTGAGAGAAGAAACCACTTAGGCACCGTTTGTTTCGGGGCTAGAACAGGAAATAAGAGGTTTATCTTTTTTATTGTACCAAACGTACAAAGAATTATTCGGTACAGTAATTCTAGTACAAGTAGAATAAGCTGGAACAACAGTTCTTATCTATTATTTTATAATTTTTTTTTTTTACCAAACTACCCCTCCTCCCCTCCTTTCTCTCTTCCCAATACACTCTCATCATTACAAATCCCTCTCTCTCCTTTCTCTTTTTTTCTTCTCAATACACTCTCATCATCACAAATTCCTCTCTCTCCTCTCTCTCTTTTCCTTTCCAATACACTCTCATCATCACAACTTTTTTATTCTTCTTATTTCTCATTCTCATACCAAACATAAAATCTCTTATTTCTGGAACCGAACCAAACGTTTTTTCACTCTTGTTCCGTATTTTATACCTATCCCCAGAATAGCTAGTTCTGACTTATTTCGTTACCAAACGATACCTTAGAGTCTGACCATATTAATAACCTACAAACCAACCTGCGTGGTCAAATGGTTAAACTCTCGGTGCTGCTTCAGGGCGTCGGCACGGTGGTCGCCGGTACTGTGAACATAGGCGTGGCATGGTGGCTCCTGGGCTCGATCGACAATATCTGCCAGACTGATCTCCTCCCGCCCAACAGCCCGTGGACGTGCCCCAGCGACCGCGTCTTCTTCGACGCGTCTGTCATCTGGGGGCTGGTGGGCCCGCGCCGCATCTTCGGCCCGCTGGGTAATTACGGCGCCCTCAACTGGTTCTTCCTCGGCGGTGCTGTCGGTCCGGTCATCGTCTGGGCCTTCCACAGGGTTTTCCCCAAGCAATCGTGGATCCCATTAATAAACCTCCCCGTGCTTCTTGGTGCAACTGCCATGATGCCGCCAGCTACTGCAGTAAACTACACTTCGTGGGCGTTAGTCGGGACGGTGTTCAACTTCTTCGTGTACAGGTACAGGAAGAAGTGGTGGCAGAGGTACAACTACGTCCTGTCCGCAGGGCTGGACTCAGGGGTGGCGATGATGGGGGTGCTGCTCTACTTTGCGGTGACGATGGAAAACAAAAGCCTCAATTGGTGGGGGACTGCCGGTGAGCACTGCGACCTCGCGACATGCCCCACGGCCAAAGGGATCATTGTCGATGGCTGCCCGGTCTTCTGAAACCCTTCTTAAGAAGGTGTGTTAGGATTCAATTTCTCTATCTTTTTTTGATCAGCTGTGTATAATTCAACTGAGGATGGTGAAACTGCATCAGGTTAGAATAATCTGCATACTTTTGAAATCAAAAACTTTAATTTATACTTTGATACAGAAATGCAAGTAAAAATTGTAAAAAGCGTTCTGCAGCTTTGCTCAGTTTATCAGATTTATTTATATAGTTATTGCTCGATTGATTGGAGTATGTTTTTATAGTATCAACTATGCAGCAGCTCTATTAAGCCATCACGAATGCACCACGGGCACTTCTTTATCTGAGAAGTAGAAATTTAGATCTTGTTAGGCAATGCTTATGCTTCTTGTTAGGCAATACGTTTATTTTTCTGTTTCTGTGTTATTGTTATTGTTGATTAGCTTGCACTGACCTTGATCAGATGCTTAATGATCTTTCAAGGTCTATAATTTAATGTCTCGGATAATGTGCAACTCTTTCCAAGTTGGTTTTCCAATTTATTGTTTTCAGCATCAGTACATGAGCAGAGCTCAACAGAGCAGCTTAAGATCTTTCTGTCAAAACATTTATGCTAGGTTCCTTAATATATATTGTCATCCTTGCAGGTTCAGGGAAATTAACAACAAAAAGATCGAAGTTAACGAAGTTAATGAAATAAAGAAGATGAAAATATATGTATAGCAAAACCAGATTGCGGGTAAAAGGACTTGTAGAAACCAAATTATCCTTTGATTTTAACAGCGTTCGCTTATGTTTCGGGCGATATTGTTTCCGTCTTAGATCCAAAAGCCCGAGTCCCACCTAACAACTACTAATGGGCTGGGTCCATCGGACGATCCAACTTATTATGACGAGCATGGTTTTGGGCCGCTCGTTCTTTAAGACAGTGAACAGTGTATTAGATGAGGCCCAACCTGGTGTTAGATATAGAGAGGGCCCAGATGTGACTCAACCCTAACTTAGCATCACTGGCGCGATGATTTAAGATTAGAGCACTAATGATAAACGGTGCATCAGAGAGCTTAAAGCACGGGATCGAAGGTTCCTTAATCTCTCTATAATATATATTTTAAGATTAGAGCACTACTGTATGAAAATATATTTATCATTTCACCTGGCTTCATAAAATTTACTAGATACATTTTCTACCTAGAATACATGCCATGCAGGTACAAAATTCAATAATGAAAAAGGCAGTCTAGTAAGGCTAGTTTTGATGAATTTAATTCAGTTTTTGTTGTTTTATTTTTTTTTCCCCCCCTTTCTTTCGAAAAATTCCATTCACATCGGCGTAACACCGTCAAGAAGAAATTTTAAGATACCTGAAGATTCAGAAAATGACAACAGTGGAGGTAGTACACCCCAGGACCCAAAAGCCATCAATTACTGGACAAGACACGGCCAATCCACCCCTCCTACTGCCTGAAAGGAGAAAAGAACCCAAAAAAGGAATAGTAGATATTAAAAGCACAAAGTCATAAATACGGTCATAAAACGCATTAACTCCCTCCAACCAACCCCGCTGCAAGTAAAAAAGGTGCGCAAACACCCCCAAAAGGAGACCAAGTTACATACACACGCAAACACACCGAATTATTAAAAGCTAAAATTAAGCAAAACAAGAGAGAAACCAACAACATATATTGTTTAAACGCAAGAAGGAAGTCAATACCCGAACCAACACCCCTTCTCCTTCCTCACTCCCCACTTTTTTTTTTTTTTTTTTTTTTTTTTTTAAGGCCCGGAAGCCACAGCCATTTTGGGCTTCCTCTTTTCAAATTTGGGCCTTAAAAAGGAGAGAGCATTCAGGGTCACAACTGGTGCGCTCTTGACTCCCCTCCTCCAACAAACCCCTAATCCAAAACATTCTCCAACAACTACAACATAATTAATTCATTTCCACGGTTCTACATTCTTATTACATGGATTAAATTACTTGCTACCCGACCTTCACATGTTAATTAATTTGGGAAGCATATTTTGATTTGATGGCAGTGGAGTAGGTGGGAGGAGATTGCCCTCATCCCATCAATGCCACACCAACATGACCAAAATGCCCTTCGGAATTTGATTATGGATTGCAAATAGAGTAAAAAGCTCGGAGCAAGTGAGAACTTGACAAAGCCCATGGGAATTTACATGCGGATACAAATATAATAGGACAACCAAAAAAGCCTTTTTTACCCAACGAGGGTATTCCGGTCATTTTTGGCGCTCTGCATGGGTCTCCTTGTCAAATTCTCCCTTGCTCCTTGACAAAAATAATCTAGAGATTAATTACTAAACAAACGGTCGACAATATTTATATGCGAAAGTAGATGGGTGGGGGGCATTTTGGTAATATTGGTATAGAGATGGATTGCACCAGATAGTAGTTTACTCCACCACCTTAACTTGTGCTTCCCCCTCTCACGGGTCAGGCGGCGCCGCCGTCCCGGCCGGCTCTGGCTGAGGCGGCGCGCCGAGGGCAGCGCTGATCTGGCGGACTGCATTGCAGAGGTGGTGGTTGACAGCTGTCACGCTCGACAGGTTCAGTTTCGCCGATGGGACCGCGCTCGCCAGCACCTGCATGCCGATAGTTAGGAGGCATCCCGGGGCACCAGCAACAGCAGTGGCGGCGGCACCGCTGCCATCACCTTCGGGGGTGGCGGAGGAGGCTGGCAACGGCGGCGGTGGAGACGGGGAGAGGACGAAGCCCATGGGGAGGAGGGGGATGTAGGAAGGGTCATCGCCGCTCATCGCGACCTGGACGGCGCCGACGTCGACGGTGGCGTACACCACCAGGCTGCCGCCGGAGGGGTGGGTGTTGCTCTCTTGCAGCAGGAGCTCCACGTTCTGCGATGAGTTGCTTGACGCCTGCATGCATTCCACGTGCCCATGCATGCATGGCATAAGAATTCGGACTTGACACAGTCATTAATTTACTATTATGTAACAAAGGTTATATATATATCATTAAACTAATGGCCTATCTGACAGATATTAGCTAAGTTAATACTCTCTCTCAATTTTTTTTGTTTAAAAAATGTCTCCTATTCTAGCTTAATAAGGAAAATGAGAAAATTTGGCAATTCTCCTTACAGAATGAAGGGTATAAATTATATATATATATATATATATGAAAGACTACACATATAACAGTACAAATGTATATGTACTATTGTCTGAGAGAGAGAAGCTTTTGCTTCCCTTTTTCATTGGGTTGGTAAAACACTGATACAGTTTGATCGCTGCATCATGGACATGACGACCTCTTATATATATATGAGCAATGCTACATGTACATCCCGAAGGGGTGTATATCATACACCTCCACCATTTTAATGGTGGCGATATCTTTTACGGGTCACATCGATTGACCCATCATCACACCCCACCCATTGGATGGGTGGGATGTGTGATATACACCCCGTTTTGGGTGTACAAGTATCATTTCCCTATATATATATATATATATATATATATATATATATATATATATATATATATATATATATGCCCAAGCTTTTATCCTATGAACAGTACTAAATATTTAATACTACAAAATTTTTAATTTATATATGAACAAATATACTATTAGAATAATAATAAATTTTTAAAATTTAATAATACAATGTGCTTAATAATATTGATAATATATATATATATATATATGGAAATATGTTGAACAACTCAAGAAGTGAGAAAGCCAGGTTGGATTAGCGGCAACCCAAAGTTGACAGGAAGATATGTGAGTCACACTTGATGGGTATTCAAAAGCTCATTGAATGAGGAAACGCTTTGACAGCTCAAGTTGCCAGAGCTTCCTGTCTTATATCTATCCGGCAATAATAAATGCCGACATAGCTGTGCCATTTTAAACTTAAGTTTCACTGGCTGGATATCATGGACATAGTTCTCTCCATGAACTGGAGAACATGACTTAAAAGCTAGAAGTACAGTAAATGTGGTCAACAACCTTTTTCGACGCCAATGGTAAAGTTAAATCTGCGTAAAAGTTTGATATGTTCTATCCAAAATAATATGCTGCTATATACAAATTTTACAAAAATATATTGGAGAAACAACATAGCACAAACAAAACAAGCTTTATAGCAAGTAATGTAGCATTAAAAAAAATGGCAGCATTGACAGAATGATGGCCATTTTCCTTCCTCAACATCAGAAAGAGACTCATTCAGATTAATATATATTTTTTCTCCTTTTTTTTTAATATATTTTTGGGCAAAAAATTGGAGGGAGTGGCATAACATATCTTATTGGGGTTCTCATTCCATTTTTAATCTCAAGTTCATGAATTCATACAATCTCCATGTGGGTTTATGATATTCTCATTACTCATTGATAGGAAAAAAACATAATATTTAAGAAAAAGCAAGTGTACATGCAATATATTTACTAATATAAACCAAAATATAATTAGGATGTTGCCTTTCGTATTATTTTAATTATCATGGCTTTGAATATCTTGAATTTTCTCTAATTTTTCAATATTTACTGCCTCAATGCACTCCAAAATTTATCAAGGCGGCAAACTTAAAAAAAAAAAATTAGAACTAGCTAATGGGAATGATAATCATACTCCCATTATGCATTTTCTGAGCTCAATCCTTCTTATATAAGATGCATATTCTGAATGAAGTAAAAACAACATCTATAAGGTGGGGAATGTATACTCACATTAATGCGCAAAAGAGAGACACAATTTCTCGGGTGAGAACCGTTTGCAATATGAGCAACCTCATGAAGTGAGTTTCCACTAGAGAGAACGTCAAGCTGAAAGTTAAATGCATATATTATACTCATATCATTTCTATTGCTATAAAAAAAGAAAGTAAGAGAAGTTTGGGGGGGGGGGCAAAAGAAAAATAGAAGGCATCTTAAGTACCTGCGATCGTCGTTGCTCATCAGTAAGAAGATCAAATACTTGTTGATGTGAAAATGGAAGCCATGTGGTTGAAGCTGCAGTTAAAATGACACCATTCGGCTGGCCCGGCTCTGCGTTCTTTCTAGTAGTTACCCTAATTGTGTCTTCAGAAGAATCAGAGAGTGCCGTCCAAGATTGCATTCCTGTGGCGCTAATGTTAGCACAAAAGGTTCTAATCATTCTTTGCGACAATTTCATCATGTTCTTCCTTGCCTCTGGTGAGGGAATCACTGAATGAAACCAAATTATAGATGAGCACTTGTACAACAATATCATTCTTTAAGAGAAGTATAATTAAAAATATTTGAAATTTTTATTTGGTTTTAGAGTAGGGTTAAAGAATAGGGACCTCCGAGATCAGATATATTTCTAGCCATGAGGCTCGCAAGCCTTTCACATTGTCGTTGTAAGATTGAGACCCATTGCGTTGCACCGAAAGCCATCCCGCTGTTTACAAACTGAGTGAATACCTGATGCAATGGCCTGTCCTCTACCTCTATGTGTTCTACCCAGATGACCTACATAATAAAGAGTATACTAAGCTGGAAGTAGAGTCAAGTTAAATTCTTTCGAACTTCACCGATCTTGTTCTACAAATTAATAGCTTGCGTGAATTAGATGATGATATGACTAAAGGCGTGGCATAGTTTTATGTCTAGAACACAAGAAACATCATTACATTAGTGGAATGTACATTAATTCAAAATTGAATATCAAATGCATGCATTGTGAAGATTAGTTTGATGTAAAAAAATAAATTGCGTCGAAGAAAACAAGTATTGGTTTTTATATTTCAGACAAGGATTTCTATATTAGATTTACATATTAATTACCAAAATTTTTCTCATTTTTAATATGTATAATATCCTGGCATAAACAGATAGTAAGCATAGTATACTCAAAAAGAAAAGTAACAGTATCCCAGTCGTTCACAGCCTTAGGTTGTGCTCGATTTAATGCCAACAGTCCTTGTAACGCTTCTATGATTGCACCAAAGAAGCCAAAATTATGTCAATGCTATCCGTAACCAATTTTAGCTCGAGGAACTAACCAAACTGCAGCACATTCGTTCAGCACATAAACAGATCAATGTATGACCACTACAGTGATCCCGGCAAAGGAAATTAAGAACAGAAACGTAATACTTGTGCATGTGAGCAAAAAGACATACTCTTGAATACCCATTTGGCATATCTTGAATTATACAGCCAGACGGTCGCCTCCTGCACCGCGCAAGCGACACTTGAACGCTTGCATCTTGGAACCCATCGACGGGAAAATCAACTATCGTCCATGTCCCCTCCCCCGAGTTCTGCTGGCAATATCGGAAGAACTGGACCTCGCGCACAGGCACCAAAGGGGATAGGTATTGGAACTCAGCATGCATCTGTGCATGGATACATATATCAAAGTCTTAAGAACGGTGAATTCATAACAGTACCAACATATCAATTAGAATGGCTATAAAATTACCAGATGAAGGGAGCCATTACAATGACCGGAGATCCCAGAAGCTATAATCTGTACCGTTCTTGCTTTCAGAACAATTGAAGGGAACAGCTCCATCCATTTGTTCTACAAACATTATAGAATGTGTTAATGCTCGATCATCTATAAGAATTACCACCCATTGAGTGGAACACTAGCTAGTAACTAAAAAAGCATCAACTACTCACAGCATCCAAGAAGGCGTCGACCAAAGTGATGCTGTTCATGATGACCAACGCACTGTCCCTCGTTGCTTCCGTCCGGAACTCCACGTGCTGTTCCTTTGAGTCGATCGGCCACGGGAACATTCTACCGTGCTCATCGAGATCAAGAACTTCCGCACCGCCGGCGGTGTTACGGACCCATAACGGCCCACAGGCGTGGCACATTCTGGTAAGCTGGTCCGCAGCTGTCATCGCGAGGTCAAGCACAAGTGGTTTGTCTTGATCCATAATCGGCATTCCGGCAAACTGCTGGTGGCCATCGGGAATCATATCAGTGCAATTTGCCAATGCGGGCTCGCTGAAGTGCCTCGAGTATATGCCCATGTCGAGGTCAAGCGACGGCATCATTATCGGCGCGGCCGCTCCAAGCGGCTGCATCGGTCGACTGCTGCTGCCGCTGTAGCGGGATGCAATGCACGTGAGGCGCTCGAGCTGCATTATAGCCATAATTCGTCTAAGCACGTAGTTTGATGATCGCATAGGATTTTAGTCCTTTTTAGAGGTGGGGCATAAGCAGCACGCACGTACCTCGTCTTTGAGGCGGGCGTTCTCGATGCGGAGGTGGTGCTCGTCGAAGGACATCTCGCCGAGGACGGCGGGGCTGCCGCAGTTGGGGCAGACGACATTCCGAATGGCGGCCTGCAAGCGAAAATTATCGTTCTTCAAGCTCTCATTCTCCGTCCGCAGTACCAAGTTGTCCGCCCGATCTTGTTGCGCCTATTTCGTCCGACAGCACCACCGTACGCATAAAAATATTATTACCTTCTTTTTTAAAAAAAAAAAAAAAATGATACAACGGGAGTGTGCATGGTAGAGAAGGGAGGAGAGGGAGGAGAGGGAGGGCTAACGTGCGCACCTTCATCTGGGTGCGGCGGTTCTGGAACCAGAATTTGACTTGGCGGGGTTTCAAGCCGAGTTCCTGGCTCAGCTTCAGCCGCTGCTTGTCGTCCGGGTGCGGACATTCCTTAAACAACCTGATTAATTATTTTATTAACCAAATTGCTGTTATTAAAAAATACCCTCTCAAACTCGAATACACTTATTTTTGTTAAATACAAATATAATGAAAAAAAATATATATTTTTTAAATAATAGTATGGTACATGAGAGTGTGATAATCTCACGTTTCCATTTCTTGAATCTGGTGCGTGGTGTGGCGGTGGTAGCGCTTCTTCTTCGCGGTCCCCGACGGCGTTTGCTGCTGTTGCTGCTGCTGCAGGAGCTTCTGGTGTTCGTTATCGTGCTCCTCCCCGCAACTGAGGCCGTCCACGTGTCCACTGCCCGATCCCAGGCCGTCCAAGTGTCCGCTACCGGAGCCGCCGCTCTCGACCTCCTCCTCCTTCGCCGCTCCGCCCCTCCCCATCACCATCATCCCCTCCTCCTTCTTCGCCCCCCAGCACAAAAAAAAAAATAAAAAAATAAAAAAAATCCACCAAAAAAACAAGAAAAATAAAAGGAAAAAAAGCACACACACGGGCACCATCAAATCTCTCGCTTTTGATTTTAGTCCTCAAAAAGGAAAAAAGGTAACTAAAAATAGGAAGGGGAGAGGATAGGGAGAGATCATACGGAGGGATCATGTACTCACAGGTACTAGAGCAGCGGAGAAGGCGTGGAAGGGCATATTGGTCATAAAACCCAAGCTAGGGTTTCGGATCGGCGAGGAGAAGAGGGAGTCGGTGGACACCACGTTCCCTCCTCCTCCTCCCACCATCGACGACATCACTTGGCAATCCCCATACATTTTTACCGTGTACTAAACTAAAAATTAGACGAGTAAATCCTCAGATAAAACCAAAAAAAAAAAAAAAAAAAAAACATAAAAAAGAAAAAATCATAAGAAAATAAGACCATACCACTGTGGGTGTGTTGGTGGATACTATTGAGAGAAAAAAAAAAATATGGAAGAGGAAGATAACTCGCTCCTCTTCTCCTCCTTCGCAGTCGCTTCTCCCTCACCTCCTCTTTCTCCTTCTCTTTCTCTTTCTCTTTCGCTTTCGCTTTCTCTTTCTCTTTCTCTCTCCTCACCGCGCCATTACTGGGGTAATTAATTACTGGGTTTTACCGTACGCGGTAAATGCAGGTCTTTAACTGCGCGAGGGGACAGAAACCGATCCCCGCCAGAGAATTCGCCTCCCGAGCGACCGCCACGTGTCGATCGCCCCGGCGGGGAGAAGAAGGGGTGACCGAACCCGGGAACCCCCCGCAACACCAAAGTCAAACCCCACCCAAAATCTCTTTTCCTGCTTTTTTTCACTCTAAAACTTTACACATTTTTCCAAACTCGTCCATAACTTAATTATTTATTTTAACTATTCTATTTAATAAAATTAACCATTTATCATAAAATTTAATTGCTCTATATCCTAATTTTTATTAATTATTATAATTTTATTTGTTACAACAAATTAAAATTATAATAAGAATATACATAAATCTTTTAATATTTTGATTATACTATTTAATTATTTAATTTATTTAATTTGAATAAGTAGATATTTTAATTTTAAGATTTTAACTTAGATTTTTATCTTTATAAGATTTACTTAGTATAATTAATATAATTTTCAAACTATAAATTTATTAAAATAAATAATTAAATTTAAATTTAAATTTAAAATAATGTTGATTGGTTCAAACCAAGCAAATCATAAAATATTAGATAATAAAATTAATTTTAAAAAGGAAAATGCTACTTGTACACCCCCATTTGGGGGTGTACATCGCACACCCCACCCATCCAATGGGTGGGGTGTGGTGAGGGGTCACTTCACAATTTGTGAAGTGACCCTCCCACCCTTAGATGGGTGGATGTAAGATGTACACCCCCTTTGGGGGTGTACATGTAGCGTTGCTCTTTTAAAAAATTACATAGTCAATTTAAACTGGTTATATATTTTTTAAAATTTAACAAAATTTTCAATAAATTTAATAATATTTTAAATCTATTTGACTTGTAGGTCTTGGCAAGTCAGAAATTAAAATTTTATAAATATAAATATAATAAATAATTGAGGGTGGTTTTAGCTTCTCGACGAATAGTAGGTTGATGGACGGCTACGACTCAAGTAAAGGGGATCGATGGTGACATCAGGATCGTAGGATTAGTAGGCCCCGAAAGGATAAGGACCATAGGGTTGACGGATGGAGTGATTTAGTCCAATTGGGGTTTTAGTGACGTGTCACTTCAATAACGGACAAAATATCATGATGGGGTTGAGCAACAGTAGTTTTTTTTTTTTTTTTTGTTATCGTACTTATTTTTGAACTACTGCCAAATCCAGCTTTTTTTTAAAAAAATAATAATTTCATTAAATAAAAAAAAATAATTAATGCTATTAATATGAATTTATATATTAATTAGGAAAGAGCGATTTCTTCTTTTTTTTTATTTTTCAAAACACACTATATTTACTGTATAATTATATCACTTTTATTTTTATATAATATATAGTCATATTATTTTAATATAATATTAATTTTTTAGTTATATCAAATACTACATTAAGTAATCATATCGAATAATTAATTACGTAAATATGTATAGCCGTATTATTTTTATTTATATTCATTTTATATTTAGTGTGTAGTCATATTTAATATTTAATCGTGTGTAATAATAATAATAATAATAATAATAATAATAATAATAATAATATTATTATTATTATTATTATTATTATATTTATTTATATTTAGTATACAATTATATTATTTTGTATTATATTTATTTTTAATAATGTCAAATTTTATTTTTGCGCGTGTAATTTTATCAGATATTTAATAATATCAATAGTATAGTTAAATAAAATAAAATAATAATAATAATAATAATAATAATAATAATAATAATAATAATATTATTATTATTATTATTATTATTAAATAATAATTTAAATTAATAAAATTTAAATTATTTAGAAAGTGGGTTGAAAGAAAAAAAATTTCTCTTCTAATTAACATATAAACTCATATTAATAATATTAAATTATCTTTTTTTTTTTTGCTAATTTATTTAAATGAGGTTAGATTGGAAATTTTTTTAAAAAGAAGGCTAGATTGAGAAAAAAAAATTTAAAGACTACTAGGTTGGGCATTAGTTACTTATTTTTTTAAAAAAATATTTTATTTTATTTTTACATTTTAAATAAGATGTATATTTTATAATTTATTCGTATAAATTTTACTAGTCACTTATTAATAAAATAAATTTTCATCTCAAAATAAATAAAATATATATTGTATATCTAGAGATATTAATGAGTACGGATACTCAAAATTTTATCCGAACCGGAATCCGAACGAAATGGATTTACCCGATATTAAATAAATATGAATTTAGATACAGCTATAAAAAATAAAAATCTGACGGATTTGAATTTGCATATAGATTTTGACTTTATCCTTTATAAGAATTCTAACTGAATTTGGTTCATAAAATATTAGGCTTCTTCGCAAAATACTATAAATTTTTTAATGTTTCACGCTTTTCGAGATAATCGGGTCTTCAAACTGAAAAACGGACGACGCCACGACGTCCAGCTCGACCTATTGACTAGTGATTTTGCTGACGTTAGCCGGCAAGAAAAGGTCGTCAAACTGAAAAACGGGCGACGCCACGACGTCCGGCCCGACCTATTGACTAGTGATTTTGCTAACGTTAGCCGGCAAGAAAATTAAACCCCTCGCCACGACGTCCGGCCCGACCTATTGACTAGTGATTTTGCTGACGTTAGCCGGCAAGAAAATTAAATCAGGGGTTATTATTCACGACTTAAGTCGTGTACTCATCGCTGTTTTCGAGACGATCCGACCATCAGATCGAAAATCGGTTTGCACAATTTTTAATCAATTCGACAAGACAGATTTACTAGCGAGTTTAGTTTTTCGAGTTCATGTCCGGATTTGTAAGTTGAAGGACAATTTTTTCGAAAACTGTACAATCTGCACTTTTTGACTGATAATATTTTTAGAAACTATATTTTGATTTCATATTTACATTCGAATTTATTAATTTTCAATTTTGAATTTTTCGAGTATTACAACATAGGCATGCTTCATGCACCGTAACAAGTTAGCTATAAAAGCCCTAAAGGAAACGGATTAATAAAAGCCCTAATGCAATAACTTCAAAAGTTTATAAAAACCCTAAAGGAAGCGGATTAATACAATAACTTCAAAAATTTTCAAACTCTCATCCAAATGTAGCAGTAGTGTGAAGAGTCATATCAAAAATTTTAAACAAAGAAAACAATAAAGGGAAGTGTTTGCCATGAACTCGATATCGACCTTCCGTTAACGAAAGGAAGCGGATTAATGTAATAACTTTAAAAGTTTTTTCGAAAAGCTTCTTAAACTTTCATCCAAGCGTAGCAGTAGTCGTGAAGAGTCAAATCAAAAATATTAAAAAAAGAAGACAATGAAGGGAAGTGTTTGCCATGAACTCGATACCGAACTCTCGTTAACGAAGCTAATAGCGAGATTGGCAATGTGATTCAGGTCAACTTTGTTCTCGGTGAGTTATTTGAGCCCATACCTGACTCGTAATTTTTCGCCACTATATACATGACATCTTATAAAATGTTTGATATTAGAATTTGACGGTATTTGTAACTTTCCTGCACGAAACCTTACATATAGAAACATACTTTTATTTTTTTTCGGATTCTTTGATTCAGTTCTCATATTAATTTGACTGTAAATCGGTAAACTTGAAAGAGTTGCACCTTAGATTTTGCTGATCCATTGGAGGAATCCGAATGGAGGAATCCGAATTTGAGATTCACAAAATTATGAACATTTTGCATTACTGATTTCTCATAAAACTTATACAATTAAAGAATGTAACATGATAAATATAACTTCTTTATGCGTTCTTTATAGTTCTCAATCTTACTAGTTTATGGTTTTGTCAAGAATTTTCGGCCCATCACACAGAAAGAGAAGTTTGTAAAGGAAAGTGATTGAAGTAGAATTTTATTGTTTCGATTTCAATTCTACTTGATTCGCTTTGAAATCGTCAAAAAGAATGATAACACTTCCGTCATAAGGTTGACGGCCGAGTATTAAATTGATAATGAACACACGAGCTCCCGTCAAAAAGCCGGGTTCATTTTATAAACCTATAGTATGAAGAGTTGAGTTTAATTTTAATTAGTTTGAACATAATATTATTTAAATTAGATTAAAATTTTGATATATTTTAGTGGCATGTATTATTATTGGTAAAAAAAAAATTAATATTAAAATTATTAGCAATATTACCAACATTTAAATAAAAGAAAATGTTGCGAATATTAAGTATAAAGAGATATATAATAAGTATTGTTATAAAAGTAGACTTAGTAATATATAGATTTAGTAACATATATATTATATATATTGGTATAAATTAATTATTCTCAATATTACTAAATGTTGTTGATATTCGATAATTTTTAATATTTATAAATATTGTTGATATTAATATAAATTAACAATTTCTAATATTATTAAATATCACTAATATTGGAATAAAACATCCACTTCCAACGTTACTAAATGTTGTTGTTTACAATAAATATGATACTAATTTTTAAATAACCAAGAATATATAATATATTTAAAAATAATCAATAATTTTTTAATTAATTATTTTTCAATAATAAACTATTTATCCATATAAAATCAGAATATCAATTAAAATTATAATATATAAAAATACAATTCAATTAAACATTATGTATTAATATTTAACTTATTTATACATCAAATATCATAACATAGTAACATATATTATATGTTAGTATAATTTAATCATTCTCAACATTATTAAATATGGCTGATATTAGTATAATTTAATAATTTTTTATATTTATAAATGTTGTTGATATTAATATAAATTAACTATTACTAACATTAATAAATGTTACTAATGTTGGTATAAACATCCACTTTCAATATTATTAACTAACAATACAAATACTTAACTATGTCGAAAAAGTTTTACACAATCTATGTAATACTCAAAAAATTCAAAATTGAATTTTGATAAGTTCGAATGTGGATTCGAAATTAAAATATAATATATGGGAATATTGTAAGTCAAAAAGTGTAAGTTGTACAGTTTTCGAAGAAACTTTATCCTAACTTGCAGATTCGAGTCTGATCTCGAAAAACTAGAATCGCCTGTGGATCTATCTTGTCGAATTGATTAAAAATGGTGGCTACATTGTGGCTCGGATTGACATTGTGACTACATTACACCTTCCCTGGGCTCGAATCGGCTCTGATATAATATTGTTACAACCCAACGATCCACAACTCTCGATTATGATATCGTTTTGAGACGAGGATGGCAGTAGGGATAAAGGACTCACAATTTGGTTTTGGTGCTAGTGCCGTGATGAGAGATTGGATCCATGATGAATTTGAAAATTAAGAGGGGAAGAACGAATTTGAAAATTAAGAGGGGAAGAACGAGAGTAAGAAGGATAAAGAGAAAGATAAAGACGAGAGAGAAGAGAGAGAGTAAGATTTAAATTTGATATTTTTATAATACTCATGTCCTGTAATTTCGTTTTTATATTCTTTCAGACTAATTAGTAAAAAAGATAATTGGCAATTGGGCCTAATCCAAGAATGACTGGGCTAAGTTTGGGCTTATTTACTAGAGTTGCTCCCTATTAGGCATCATTACTACCCGATCCGCTAACCAATCTAGATCCAGAGCTGGATCCTGTCATTTCCAATCTTACACTTCACTTCATACCATCTTTACTCTTTCCTTCTTCACCCTCTTCCTCCTGATACTTCGTAACATTTTTACTCTTCCTTAATTTCTTCACTCTTTTCCTCATGATACTCCAGTATTATAGTTAATATATCTTAATATACTCATTCAAAAATAATAGTCCTAATTTGTTTCTGTTAAAATAAAAATTATAGACACCGATGAAAAAAATAAAAAAAAATATCGTAAATAAAATTTGTATTAATTTTATATTGTATATACATTTTACTGTAATGTGGAGAGATGTAATAGATTGATGTATACAATGATTCATTTTATAAATATATAATATGAAGAGTTGAGATAAATTTTGATTAGTTTGAATATAATATTACTAAAATTAGATTAATTTTTTTTATATATTTTTGTGGCATGTATTATTATTGCTAAAAAAGATTAAATTAATATTAAAATTATTAGCAACATTTATGTCCGAGTTAGTGATTTTTTTTTATCAAAATTTAAATAAAATGAAATGTTACTAATATTAAGTATAAAGAGATATATAATAAGTATTGTTATATAAGTAGATTTAGCAATATATATATTTAGTAATATATATATATATATATATATATATATATATATATATATATATATATATATATATATATATATATATATTATATGTTGGCATAAATTAATTATTTTCAATATTACTAAATGTTGTTGATATTCGTATAATATAATAATTTTTACTATTTATAAATATTGTTGATATTAATATAAATTAATAATTTCTAATATTGTTAAATGTCATTAATGTTAAAATAAAATATCCACTAACAACATTACTAAATATTGTTGTTTATAATAAATATGATACTAAATAAATATGATACTAATTTTAAAATAATGAATAATAGATAATATATTTTAAAATAATCAATAAATTTTTGATTAATTATCATTCAATAATAAACTATTTATTTATATACCATCACAATATTAATTAAAATTAGGCTAAATTACAGAAAATTTTCTTATAATATACCCTTTTCCACTTTGCCCTTCTATCTTTCAAAAGCCTACATTTCATAGCTCGTAATTACGAAATTATTTTCAGGGGACAACGAGGTTAACATAATCGGCAAAATTTTATTTATCCATCACCGCCTCTTTCCTCCACTACTGCTGCATCCCGATCACCTCCTTCGCTAATCTCAATGTCACCGCCGCCGCCTCCTTCATGTACGCTACTTCCTCCCGGGTATGGGTATGCTTCCCCTGCTGTCACCGCCGACTATTCCTTCGATCTTATCCCTCCCAGGTATGCTTCCCCTGCTGCCACCGCCAACTATTCCTTCGATCTTCTCCCTCCCAGGTATGCTTCCCCTGCTGCCACCGCCGACTATTCCTTCGATCTTCTCCGCGCCGATCCGGCCCTATAACACAAGCACGACCATGGACCAGAGCGAGGCAGCCCCACTATTCCTTTGATCTTCTTCGCGCCGATCCGGCCATATAACAAGAGCACGACCATGGACCAGAGCGCGGACGCGGGGCGGCCTCGTCATCGCGCCCGGAGAGGCGGGCGGGGCCGACGACGCAGCGGAGCACGGTGCGGAGGCCGTGCTATTTGTTCAGCGCCGCGAAGACCTCGCGGGAGCCGACGGCGCCGAGGCGGATGGCGCGGTGAGCGAGGGACTCGAGTTCGAGCTCGAGGCGGCCGCGGAGTGCGGCGAGGTCGTCGTCGTCGTCGGTGGCCCAGGGGCGGGGCACGGAGGGGTCGGCGGTGAAGTCCACGTATGCGGCGGCATGGGGGCCCTTGTTCCACTCCGAAAGAAGCCCTAGGAAGCACAACCATTAGAGAAGAGAGAGAGTATGTGTGCAGGAGAGAGAAAAGGAAGGGAAGAAAATGTGAGGGGAGAAGGGTATTTTCGGTAAATCACTTAAGAAATTGAAGGTTCACTCATAAAATGCTGACGGCGGAGATAAATGCACAATTCTGTAATTACAAGAAGGCAAAATGTAAATTTTTGAAAGACATGGAGAAAAGTGAAAAAACGGTATATTATAATTTTTTTTTTTTTTTTTTTTTTTTGTAATTTAGCCTTAAAATTATAATATATAAAAATACAATTCAATTAAATATTTAATATATTGAATATATAACTTATTTATACATCCAATATCATAATATATAGTAATCTATACATATAATTAATTGAGACTTAAATATATTGAATATTGAATTAATTGAGAGTTACTAAGGGCTGAAGTGTTAGTTCCTCCTCAACCCTCTCGCCTCCACCCCTCTTCTTTTCATAGCTCCAAGCAACAAGCATAATTATTACTATTTTTTCTAAAAAGAAAATTTTAAATCTGATTCTCATCATAGAGCTTGAAGCCTATAAAAATGATAGCTCTGTTCACAAGAGGATGGATTTACTGATTAAATATATATATATATATATATATATATATATATATATATATATATATAGAGCTCGAAACAGACACAAAAATAAAATAAAAAAGAGCTCCATTCACTTTTAGCATAAGAAGAAGAGTAGGAGAAGTAGTCACAAGCCGTCGCTGCGTCGCTCCGCCCCGTCGCCGTCGCCGTCGCCGTGTCGCCCAGTTGCCGTGATAGAGTCGTGCCGCGCCGCCTCGCCGCCGAAGCTGCCCCTCGCGTTACCGCCGAAGCTGCCCCGTCCACGTCGTTTTTCGCTTCCTTCGTCTCCCAAGCCGCCAAAGCCCTCACCGTCGCCGTCGCCAAAATATGTAAATATATATATATATATATATATATATATATATATATATATATATATATATATATATATATATATATATATATATATATATATATATTTGGAGTATGGTATTTTGATCACAATCAGCTTAATTGAAAATGACCGGAATGTAACAAGGACGGTGTAACCAGATATCTGCGGAAATCCGGAAAGTATGAACCTTTTTTTTTATTTTAAATAAATCCTTTTATTCTGCTTTCTTATCTTCCTTTACCCCAATCACAAATATTTCTTTTCGCCCCTGCATTTATTTTCAAAAATTTCAAAAAAAAAAATAATGAGACAACCCTTTCTCTTCTATTAGTATTCTTTGTGGGATGGTGAGCTCCCATCCATGGGTGCGACATCACCGCCACTCCCACTCCTTCATCCTCTTCCTCTTCCTCTTCTTTCTTCCTCTTCTTTCTTTACCTCAAGGCTTAAGAATTATTTTTAATATATTATTTTTTTTAAAAAAAAACAAAATTTATTGAATTATAGAATTTTTTTTTTGAAAGATGATGGTTTTTTAGATATTTTTTATTTTTGAAAGTGTAATTTAGAGAAGATAGAAAAGAAACAGAAAAAGTGGTGTCTCAGAAATAAAAAAATTAAGTTAATTATTTTTTCGCTATATAAATATGTTGTGTAATATTTATTTAGATAGCATAATTTATTTAAATATTATAGTATTATATCTTCTACTAATAATTTAGTTTTTTTATTTTTTTATCTCAATTGTGCACAATGTTACTAAAAAAAAAATTCAACTCCAATTTCTATATAAAATCCTTACATTTTCTTTTAAATAATTTATTATTTTTAATAAGAAAGTAGTCCCTCAACTTGATATTTTATGATAAAAATTAATTTTAATATGTTATTTTTTTTAAAGAACAAAATTTATTGCATTTTAGAAAAAAAAATTTGAAAGATTAAGGATTTTGGGTATAGAAAAAAAAAATTTGGAAGATTAGGATTTTTGGTTATTTTTCACTTTTGGAAGTGTAGTTTTTGAAAATAAAAGAGAAACCGAAAAAGTGGTAAAAGTGATGCCTCCAGAATAAATAAATTAAGTTAGTAAATTTTTTTGATGCATAAATATATTGTGTAATATATGTTTAAATAGTTTTAAATATTATATTATTATACCTTCTACTAATAATTTGGTTTTTTTTTTTATTATAGTTGCCATTTCACCATCAAGACGTATTCTAAATTGTATAATTTAATCTAAAAAGGTGCAACTCAAGGTGCAACTTTTATTTTATACGGTGAAATTTAATCTCGATATTCTAAATTGTATAATTGAATCTAAAAAGGTGCAACTTAAGGTGCAACTTTTATTTTATACGGTGAAATTTAATCTCGAATAATTTTAAACAGTATAATTTTTGTTTCAAATAGTGTAATTTTAATTCGCTCACAGAGTGCAACTTAGTCTGAAACGGTATAGCTTTTTATTTTTGTGATGCAACTCAAATAATTTTAAATAATACAACTTTCATTCAATTATGTTTTGTAATTAAATTTTAAATGTCAATTTAAATTAAAAATACATGAAATTAAATTTAAAATCAGAGTAAAAATATAAAATTTAATATAACTTTAATATAATTTGTACTTGGATTTTAAATGTTAATTTAAATTTAAAATTCATGGAATTAAATTTAAAAATAGAATAAAAAATAAAATTTTTAATTCTGCAGTAATAATTTATTATGAAGGTTACAAACAAATATTAATTTTTTCTTACATTATTAAAAATAATTAAACCGCAGCAAAGCGCGGATACTTTACTAGTATATATTATATGTTGGTATAAGTTAATTATTCTTAATATTATTAAATGTTAGTTGATATTAATATAATTTTGCTGATATTAATATAAATTAACTATTAAATGTTCACTACAAAAAAATTGTGATTTAGCGGCATCCTGTAATTGCCGCATAAAGTTCAAAAAGTGGCGTAAAAACTATTAGTGGCATTTAACAATTAGTGCCGCTTATACTTGTGTTGCTGAATCTTCTACCGGCATTTAATTAAATTACCGTTAAAATTAAATAATTAGTATTGCCGTTAAAATTAAATAATTAGTAACATTAAATAAATGCCGTTATAGATGTGGTTATTAGCAATATTATTAAATGCCAGTATTTTTTAATTATCTACAACACTAATAAATACCGGTAATTATTAGTTTATTTACAATATTATACAAATATTGGTAATCTATTGTTAATTCCGGCATTAATAAATACTGCTAATTCTAAATATTTTTAAATTATATTTTTAAATAAATAAAAATAATATAAATTATAATTTGCACTATTATAAAATAATTAAATCTTATCAATTTCAAAAAATGCAATTTCAATGGATAATATGAGATTTCAATATTTTCATATGACAAGTGACATAAATCGTACATAACAAAATAACAAAAATAATTTACTAAACTCATTTTCAATTAAACAAATAATAAGTTAAAATCTTTGGTACATTCAACATCCAAAAAAATAACAAACGATCACAAAATTTTCTAAACACAAAAGTACTAATACGTACATAAATAACGCATCCAAATAGGTCATACGACATAAAGTTGTTTGCGAATATAACAATACAGCTTAAAATTGTTTAAATTGTCTTGAATTCCAAACGTAGCATTACTTGCGTTGAACCTGTCAAAAAAAGAACACGTTAAAAGTTAGTTTTAACGAGTCAAAAATCTATATATTAAATAATTAAATTAACGAAAGGATACAAATATAAAGGGCCAAGCCACAGTTGCTCCAACAGCATCTCCAATTATTTGAAAACCTCTCCAATTATTTGAAAACCTCCATATGATCTTAATAATGGCTCGTTATGCTCTATTGGAACATTTATTTGCACCTCCCAGCATTGTGATCCTAACTCGACACCACCTATTTTCGTTGTTGGATTTGTACTCAACAAAAAACCTTGCACAACATACTTGTGAGGTTTTCTCAAGCTCTTCAAATATACTTCAATTCCGTCCTAATATTGAGTAAAAATAAGTAAATACAGCTAAACTTTTAAAGTGCAAAAAGTAATTTGTATTAGTCTTTATATCGAAATAATATTAAATAATAACTAAAAAATAAAATAAAACTTGTGATTTATATATATTAGAAATAAGTAATAAGAAAATTCAGAATAAGAAATAGAAGGTACCCCATTATCTAAAGTATGGACATCCTTTCCAACAACTTTTGCTCGATAACCCTGCATTCAAATATAGTATATATTGAATATCTATATTGATCTTAAGTACATATAAATTTATACAAAAAAATTAAGATAAATTAATTACTAAAAAAACTACCTGATTTCGTTGTACTTCAAAGCTAGATTCAGAAGATTGTATTTCATTACTCGGCGGTTCTTCAAAGAGAATGTTATTATTATTACCATTCTGTAAAAAAAAAAAAAGATTAGATGATTTATCTCATTATAATTAGATAGTTATTTTAAAAAAGTAAAATAAATATAAGTACACTCGAGTTTACTTGTAGACTGCCTATTGGATTAGATGTGCCTACTGGATTAGATGGAATGTCTCTATCTTCTGTGATTTTTTTTTCATTGATTCCAACATTTCCCTCATCATCGATAATTCTTGCCTTATTTCAACAATCTCCTTTTGCATTGTATGTTTCTCCTCTTCAGCTAACCTTTTAGTTTCGGAGAGCATTCTTAAGCATTCAGTTCGAGTTGGATTTGTGTTCTGAGGGAGCAGCACCCAACCCTTAACAACGAACATAATTTCCCCCTTTTTCTTTTCCTAAAGCCATCACTAAAAGATCATCTCGAGATACATTTTTTTGTGCAATTTCTGGATTATGAGATGAAAATTTTTTGATTGCAGCCTACAAAGAAGAAAGTAAATGATTGACAAATATTTTGAGATAGTAGATATAATTTTAACATGTTTAAAACATACAATGTTACTTTCACAGCTTTCCAGAGCCTCGCCATTCTTTTTAGTATGTGTTCTTATATATAATTCATGTCTTTTCGGTGCAACTTTATTCTCCTTTGTCATCTAGCAACACGTAGAAAAGTTAGTTTGTTTAGAAAATATAATAACAAATTTATATACAAAATTTCAAAGAGAAAGAAGATTTTTACCTCTGCGCGAACCCTTGCAAAGCTCTTTGTGCCTGCCTGCGGTATCCGTGATATCTTGCTTTACACGAGTAGCTTTATTTTTTGCACTACGGTCCTATAATGAGGCAAAGATATAAAATTTAAATACAATACAGTCAAACTAGTAAATTATCAATATGAAAAATATAGAAATGATGCTAAATTGTAGTTTTCTATGTATAGAAAGATCTAAAAGACACAACAATTGTGATTTCTAAGTATCATTTTTTATACCAATGCTGCTTCAGAATTCCAATACTTGACAAGAAATTTTCATTCATTTGGTAAGACCCGTGAATCACGGTCTGCTATTCTTTCCGCGTAGGTTGTATGAGGATCATAGTGTCGTTTCTTCAACATACATTTGTACTCTCTCCATTTTTCACCAATAGACATCATAATCCATCTTTTTTCTTCTTCTGAAATTTTGAACTTTCTCTGCATCAAAGATTAAATACGTATATTGACAAATATCAAATAATACGATAGGAATCGGTATAAATATTAGTAATTCTACCTGTACTATGTTCCACATTAAGTTTTTATCCGTGCTTGGAACTTGTCTCCAATCTTTATGACTAAGAGGAGTTATTTGTCCGTTTCTGGCTATGAGCCCCAAAAAAATGCTAAGGGTGGCTGCTGATTTTCCAATCGGTTGTCCATATACATTGAATTTGACTTTTACCGGTTTTGTTCTTTTAAACAATTTGAGCAACTTAGTACGCCCTCGTGTATTCTTCGATGCTTGTGTTGAACCTGCTTAACGAAAAATATATAGCAAGAGAAATCATTCTTATTAATATATTTCATCAATTAAGAAATATAATTGTACAAAAATTTAACTCAATAGTTATTACTTTATACTATAAAAGAATAAAAAAAAATATACCATCTATCGCATTATCATCTTCTTCAGAATCATCATGAGTCATCTTCTTCAGAATAATTTTCTTCAATGTTAGCAGGATCATTATTTTGATTCTGCAAGAAATCATCATGTAGAAAAGGACTAGAAATTGGATTAGATAGAGTTACATCATCACGAAGTAATTCAAAGGAAGGTTCCCGAAGTACAGTTGGATTGGTTTGAGGCTGACGAAGTATAAAAGGACTAGAAATCTTTCGTTTTTGGGGCAATGTTCCTTTCGGCTCATGATTTGGTTCACTTTGTCCAGCTTGACTTTGTTTGTGATGATTGATAATTTCATTGGTAGTCTGGGACTGATTTTGGCGTAAACTTGAAACCAACTGAGAAAAATACTTATGAAGTTGTTGCTTAAGGTTTTGATGTGGATTTGATGGAAACTGATCCTGGTTTAGGAGCATTTCGTCATAATCTCTTTGATCAAAATGTTGTCCTGTTGAAACTATTTCTTTACCATTCTTTTTCTTCATTGTGATTCCTATATTAAAGAAATCAAGATATTTAAAGTATTTGTTAGTCAAGTTCATATGAATAAAAAATTATATAATAATGTAAATATCATAACTATGTGGATGAACTCACAAGATATCATATAAAATAGTAAAGTGTTAATCAAATAAGATATCACATAAAATCAAAAAGTATGATACACCTATATTAAAGTGGAGTCATTTACCTTATTGTCATTATGAAACTCCGCGTCATCAAAAGTATTTGTGTCCAATAAATGAGTATTTATTAGAGGAGTGCCAATTGTAAGTTCAGGAACATCATTTCTGTTCCAACTAAATTCTTTTTCTGCATCATTTGTGTTACTATCAATTATGATATTATCTAAATGCACGTCTATGTCATCTGTTAGAACTCCTGGTTGCATATCAAAAAAGTCCCTTGGCTTTGTATGAATAACAACTTTCCATTCTTTCTTGACAGGGCCTTGCACATAAAAGACTTGTTTTGCTTGACAGGCTAGAATGAATGGTTCATCTGACAATTGATCACCGGTAAATAATAGTCGATTGAAATTTACTAGCGTAAACCCAAAATCGTCTCTTCTCACTCCCTTGCGATAGGAGCGAGTATCTGCCCAATCACATTTGAACAATGTTACTTTGAAGTGCTCACAATAGTTTAGCTCTATAATATCAGTGAGAATACCATAGTATGTAACATCTCCTGCTACTGGATTTTGATCTTTTGCACTGGCGTAACTTGATGTACTTGCAACGACGACAATGCCGCTATTTTGAGTTTTTCTATTTACTTCACGATCTTTAGTGTGAAACCTGAAGCCATTGATCACATAATCTATAAATCTCTCTGTGACTCTATTAGGGCCTCGCGCCAGTGCAATGATTTCTTGTGAAACAGCTTCGCTCGTTGACTCAACTAATCTGAAAATCTACACGTCAATTTATTATTATAGTTAGCGCATTTGTAATATCACATAGATACACTTTAAACTATACACACTTATGAATATATTAACTTACATGCTCTTTAAACCATCTATGAAATGAGTCACTATGAATACGCTCGACTTCTCTATGTCGCATTCGACGATTTGCAACTCTGATCATGTCAATATGTTTTCTACAAGTTAATGTAACAAAAGCTCATTAGAATAGTCCAAAATAACCTATAAGATGAAAATTATTTTAGGTATTGAATATCTTACTGAAGGTATGGAGATACAACATCGCTATTGAAGTGCACATAGCGATGTGCTTGCACCCACGAAGTTTCATCTAGTTCAAACATCTCACCATGCCCTATGGAATAACCTTTTGATGACAAAGAAAACAATGGGTTCTTTTCTAATTCTAACGCCTCTTCATTGTTGCGTTTCGAACGATTTAATCTTGTTTCAATGCCTTGCAAATATTGTGAGCAAAATGTTAAACTTTCTTCTGCCAGGTACCCTTCAGCAATTGACCCTTCAGGATGACTTCGATTACGCACATAAGATTTCAATGTAGAAAGAAATCTATACAATTTAATAAGTAACGCGTATGAGTATGCAAAATCAAAATATGATAAAGTTAAAATAATATATACACGCTTTTATCTATATAAACTTTGAGAATATTTAAGTACCTTTCTATTGGATACATCCACCGATATTGCACTGGTCCAGCAATTCTTGCTTCGTATGCTAGATGTATAGCCAAATGAACCATTATGTCAAAAAAAGATGGTGGGAATATCCTTTCTAATTTACAAAGTGTCAGTTCTATTTGAGCTTCCAGTTGTTGGAGTTCTCTTCCTCTAGGAGATTTGGAGCAAATTTCTCTAAAAAATTTACTTAATTCCTTGAGTGTCAAACTTACATTCTTAGGCAAAACCTTCCGCAATGCTAAAGGAAGCAGTTGTTGCATCAAGATATGATTATCATGACTTTTTAGTCCTATAATTTTGCGCTCTTTATATGCACACATTTTGATATATTTGCTGCATATCTATCATGAACTTTAACTGACTTCAGTAATTTGAAGAATATCTCCTTTTCTTTTGTAGAAAGTGAGTAGCAAGCGGAAGGAATTATAGTTTTATTTCCTTGTAGCTTCAAATGAAGAGAGCTCCGAATGCCCATAAGTTGTAAATCCAGACGAGTTTTAATAGTATCCTTTGTTTTGCCATCAGTGCTTAGTATTGTCCAAAGCACATTATCAGTAAGATTTTTTTCAATATGTATTACGTCTAGATTATGACGTAGAAGGTGCTTTTCCCAATAAGGTAAGGAAAAAAATATACTTTTTTTCTTCCAAGGATAAGGTAAAAGTTGTTTTTTATCTTTCTTTCTCTTACCTTTATGATCACCGCCACGACTCTTACCAAACGTATTCTCAATGTCCTTCAATTGATCTAACAGTTTAGGACCAGATAACGGAACAGGTGCATCTCTAAGTTCTTGGTTTCCATCAAAAGATAATCTATCACGTCGAAATTTGTGATTCTTTCCTAAGAATCTACGATGTCCCATATAGCATAATTTTCGACCCTATTTTAGATAATGTGAATCAGTATCCACATTACAAGACGGACATGCCAATCGTCATTTTGTACTCCATCCTAATAAATTCGCATACGCAGGAAAATCGCTAATAGTCCACAATAATGCGGCATGCATTTGAAAATTCTGCTTTGTAGAAGCATCATAAGTATACAAACCATTCAACCAAAGATCAATCAACTCATCTATTAATGGTTGTAAATAGACATCAATATCATTTCCAGGTGCATTTGGGCCAGGGATGAGTAAAGACATTATCAAATATGGTTGTTTCATACACATCCATGGTGGCAAATTATATGGTATTAAAATTACTGGCCACGTGCTATGTGATGTACTCATTGATTTAAAAGGATTGAAGCCATCACTCGCCAAGCCAAGCCTTACATTGCGAGGTTCTGAAGAAAATTCTAGATTTTGAAAGTCAAAAGTTTTCCATTGTGGGGAATCAGCAGGATGTCTCATCACTCCATCATTAATTCGCTGCTCATGATGCCATCTCATTAATGAAGAAGTTATCGATGACATGAACAATCTTTGTAGCCTGGATTTTAAAGGAAAGTGTCTTTACCTTTGCCGAGATTTTTCGTGTTGCTTTTCTAGAAGACTTGGCTGTATCAAGTTCTATATTGCTATCAGTTGTTTTCCATCTTGAAGTGCCACAAATGGCACATGAATCTGCATTTGCTGTATCCTTATAGTATAACTGACAGTCATTTGGACAAGCATCAAATTTATTATAACCTAAACCAAGGTCATTAATAATTTTTTTTGCTTCATAGAATGAATCGGGTAGTGTTTCACCCTCAGGAAGTGCTTCTTTTAGCAAAGAAAGTAACATTGTGAATGAAGTATTGGTCCATCCATTTAAACACTTTATGTGAAATAAACGAACAATAAAAGAGAGTTTCGAGAACTTCTTGCAACCAGGATATAATTCTTTCTCAGAATCTTCAATTAGTTTGTAAAATTTCTTAGCTTCTTCATTAGGATCTTCATTTAAATGTTGTTCTTGTGTTGCTATCTCCTCTTCAAGCACATCAAATGTAGTGGCCCAAATTCCCATGCAGCGTTCTTCCGATGAATCCACTGTTTGAGCACCTAGCATTGGTGTATCTGGCCCATGGTGCGTCAATGGGATGCCACAGATGGACCCTGTGTGTTATTAATAGCTGTGTAGGCCTTCGGCTGAGTTTGCCGAAATTTCGGAAAAGAATTAGGCCCAACAGAGGTCGGAAATGGATTCAGCACGGAAAAACGCTTGAAAACGGCTATTTGCTTGTTTAATTCTGAGTCCGGATGCCCAAAAACGGACTCCCGGAAGTTTTCAGTGGAAAATGGTGCATGGGAGGGGCCGTAGACCGCCGGCATGCCACGTGGCGGCCTGTCATTGGCCGGTTCAGGATGCGCGGTCCACAGAGCTGCGCGGCGGGGTGCACAGACCCGGCGCATGGACACGTGGCACCGCCTGATTGGCGGGCGCAAGGCGCGCGGTCTACCGGGTGAGCGCGGCGGTGCATGGACCAATGCGGGGCCACGTGGCAGCCTCCGGTTGGTCGGTGCATGCGGCGCGGTCCACTGAATTCCTGTTGAGTGCGTGGACCGGGTGTAGGGGACACGTGTCGCCCTCTGGTTCGCGGGCGCACCGTGCGCGGCGCACGGAGTCGGGGTCGGTGCCTCGGGGCGCGTGCCCACGTCGGGGCCATGCCGCGCGCCCGGCACGGCCGCCGACCGGTCAGCGGGTCAACCGGGGTGGACACGTGTCGCCCGCTGTTTGGCGGGCGCCAACCGCCTCACTGTGCGGGGGCGGGCCACGTGGCAGCCAGCGGGTGGGCCGAACAGCTGTTTGCTGTTCGGCGGGCCACGTGGCGGCTCCTGGTGGATTCGGGCGTGAACAGTGTTGGGCCCGGCCCAACACTGTAGCCGCCCGAATGTTCCGGGCGCCCGAAATTTCGGGCCCAAAGCCCATTGACTTGTTTTTCCGGGCTGTTTCGGGTGAGGCCTATAAAAAGGCCTCAAGGGGCCTCGTTTTGAAGCTTTTCCCGAAAGCTTTCCACTTGGAGCCCTTCACCAAAGTTGTTTCTCTCCCTCTTGTGCATCTTTTGGCGGAAGCTCTGGATTTTTGGAGGCCGCGACGACGGCGACTTCTGCATCGGGGTGCGGAGCGACGATCTACTGTTGGAGGCCCATTTCCGTCGCAGTTTAGTCCGGGAGGTCTACCGGGCTACCCCGACATTATTTTTGGACGATTTCTGCGGTGACGGTTTCGTAAGAGGTAAATCTACATTTTTCGTGTTGGACACTTTTTCTGGATCCGAGCTTTTCTTGGGGTTCTGGGTACATTTTTAACCCCCTTTGCGACTGTTGGTTGATTTGGACAGCACCTACTTGTCGGATTTTTATCTCCTCATCCGGGCATCGGAATTCGACGTTTCAGGACTCTATCGACATCTACTCTTCGCGAGGATCGCCGTCGTATTTTTATTGGAATTTTTGGAGGAAGTTTTTCAGGTGAAAATTTCGTGTTATTGGGACTGTTCACCACAGATTTTGGGAAGGTGGAATTTGTGTGAATTTAAGTGTAATTTTGGTGTATGTTTGTACCCAGGAGTTTGTGAGCACTTCTACCGTGTTGTTGGCTTGGTGGGATTTGTGTTTTGACAGTTGTGGGCTTTCTCAGCGGTGCGATTTTGGACAGTTAGCACTTTCAGGTGGGTGACCTTGCTTCCAAGAACTCTGGACTGTGTACTAATTCTATGTGTGTAGGATCATGCATGTTAGAAATTGGAGTATTGGCATGTGTAAAACTGTATGTTGTATCTTGTATATCAGTTGTTGAATCTTTTGATTCCTGCACTATGTTAAGTAATGAAATCTTGGAATTTGACCTAGCACCCCTGTCATATGTATCATGTTCAGCCAGTCTGTAGAAAAACTCCAACTTGGGCTAGGTTTTTATTGCTCTAGACATTCCACATCACGATACTTCATTTCACTATGGACTTAGCTTTTCCTCGCCCGTGTTGTGGGCCGAGAGGTCGGTCAGTTGTGGGATGCATTTGCACTCGTGTCTGGGGACCGAGTGGAGTTGATAGCAGTCTGTAGATTTGATTTCTTTGGGAGAGTGATAGTGATGGTAGATCTGGGTTCTTGGAAACTGTCAGAGTGACAGTGGGTTTCAGCTGCGTAGATTCCAGCTAGTGTGTGAGTCAGTGATTTGTTTGGTAGTCGATCTTATTGATCGAGGATTGGATCATAGCCTGCATGAGCCACAGTTGAGCTTTACAGTGATACTTTACAGTGATACTTATGGGTTACTTTGACTCGAGCGGGTCGCTCCCCTCGAGGGCCACTCCGGAGTAGGCGAGACCGTGTTGTGTACCGGTATGAGTTTGAGATGTTCTTTAGCGACTTGTTGTTGCAGTGGTCCCTCTGGCTGTGCTTTTGTTGGCAGCCACGGACGCCCTACGTAAGTCCGCTCCTCCGGGACGTAACGGCAGTAGGTTGGCGCAGGTTTGACTGGACCCGATGTGGCAGTCAGTTTTGATTGGGTGATCAGGGAGGAGAGTTAGTTGTGGCATTATGTTCTTTCTGTTCCACTGTTGAGCATCTAGATAGAGGCATAGTAGCTGTAGAGTTACCTTTCCCAGCTTTCCTTATAGCACTGCATTTGTTACCTTTGCCTCTGGTAGACTTAGTGGGCAGACCGTCGGGCTTGTTGGCGGCACCCACTGAGAACTACTGTGGGATGTAGTTCTCACACCCGTCGTGGTGTTTTCTCCCCAGGGACTTCTGCTCCAGTTCCTGCAGCTCCTGTTGCTGATCCAGCTCCTTCTGACCGAGGTAAGGGCGTCGCGAGATAGATCCCCTCCTGTCGTCTTCAGGGTGTGAGTAGATGTACCCCAGTTCCATTTTGGTGTGTGTTATGTCGAGTGACTTCTGTAGTGAGGTTTTGAGTTGTACCTTCCTTTCCTGCTTTTATGAGAGACTCCTGTATTCTGGTGAGGTTGGTCTGTATATTTGAGAGTTGTAGTTTCACTTCATGTATTTTATTCCAGCTTTCCTCTTTTAGCTCTGATATCTGCTAGTGTAGATGTTTCTTTGCAGGTTAGTCGCTACGCCTATACGGGGCTTCCCGTACGGGCGGCGGATCTGTTGGCGAGCCGGGGCGCAGTATCGCCCCGGGGCGTGACAGATTAGAGTGGTATCAGAGCCTAGGATGTAGGTCTTGGAGGACTTAGGAACCCTAGGCTTGTGGTTGGACCCTAGGATGACTCGCGTGAGAGCCGTGATTTTAGCGAGAGTCCTGATTGGATTTCTAACTCTCCCGAGCGGTTCGGGGTGAGCGATTGACATGTCTTCCTTCGGTGGCAACTATGTTGGCTGCAGACAACATAGTACTTCGGAAAGGGGGGACATGCCTTCTGACTTTCGCTAGATTGGGTCGAGAGATGATTTGGGTTCTGATTGTTTGCCTTGTCCCTCAGGTGGGGATGCCTCCTCGACGCTCGATGGTGACGCGTTCGCAGCCTTCGTCCTCTGAGCCCGAGCAGGAGGACTCGGAGCAGGGACAGCAGAGCGAGGTTTTGGAGCTCCGTGCCCAGGTGGCACAGTTGACTGAGGCGTCTCGACGCCAGGAGGAGGCTGTGAGTCGGTTGACGCTCTTGTTGGAGCAGAGAGCGCAGCCGGCGGTGGTACCCCCTGAGAGTTCCCCGGTGCCTTCTTCCCCTGTGGTGGCACCCCCGGTTGTGCAGCCTGCACCAGCAGTTCCGGCTGAGCCTGTTTCCAGTAGGCCACCGTCTGGGACGTCGGGATCTTTGACTTTGGCAGAGCAGCAGGTTTTGGTGGGCCTTTTGTTGAGGTTTCGCAAGTTCGATCCACCCCGCTTTTCGGGCATGAGTGCTGAGCCGTGGGCGGCTGAGTCTTGGGTTACAGCTATGGAGCGCCATTTCGAGAGCCTTTTTATTGATGAGAGGTTTCGAGTTCTGTTGGCTACTCATTTTCTGGAGAGCAACGCCGAGGCATGGTGGCGGCGTGTGCGACCCGCAGGTCCGCCTGGGACCCAGTTTATCTCTTGGGCAGAGTTTCGCGGTATGCTTCTTGGGGCCTTCTTTCCCGAGAGTGTTCGACAGAGCTTGGAGGAGCAGCTAAGGAATCTCCGCCAGGGAGATAGGCCCGTACACGCGTACATAGCCGATTTCAATCGGCTGTTGGCTAGTATGCCCCACGTGGCCAGAGATGAGACCCACCGGATCTACATGTTCGAGAGAGGGTTGCGTCGGGACATTTATCAGTTGGTCCGCTCCCTCAGATTACAGACTTTAGAGGCCTCGATGGAGCAGGCACTTTATGTGGAGGGTGGTGAGGCCGTGATGGCAGAGGTGACTCCAGCCCCCGTTGTGACTCCTGGGGCGAAGCGCCCCGCGCAGTTTGAGGAGGGGCAGTCGAGTAGACAGGGACCCCCGAGACCACCCCGTTTCCACTCTCAGGGACGGGGGTATCAGGGGCGGCAGAGATCTGGGGGATCTCGTCAGTTCCAGCAGCAGCAGCAGCAGCGTCGACCACCTCGACAGCAGCAGTCTTCGCAGCAGCAGCAGTCTTCGCAGCAGCAGCAGAGCATGTCGTCGCAGGTATTATTTTGATTTCTGCAGTTCGTACTCGTACTCTCTTTGATACCGGTGCATCGCATTCATTTATCAGTAGAGCATTTGCATCCCTTCATGGTATAGAGGTAGTTTCCTTATCGCATGCATTAGAGGTTCAGATACCAGATCATGTCTTGCATGTCGAGGAGTATTGTAGGGATTGCCCCGTGCAGTTGGGATCCTGGATTTTGCCGGCAGACTTGCTTGTCTTGCGGCAGCTCCAGGATTTCGACGTCGTGCTAGGTATGGATTGGTTGTCGAGGTACTATGCTGTTATAGACTGCAGAGAGAGGACGGTGACCCTCCGCGAGCCTGGACAGGAGGAGTTTGTCTTCAGAGGCTGCCAGAGCACTTTCTTTGCGATGACTGTTTCTTCGGCGAGGGCTAGGCGGATGATTAGTAGGGGCTGCACCGCTTTCTTAGCGACGATTGTGGAGGTGCCTACGGCGGCACTGGGACTCGAGGATATTCCTGTTGTCCGCGAGTTCCCAGATGTGTTTCCCCCTGAGTTGACGACGATGCCGCCGGAGAGGGAGGTGGAGTTTGTGATTGATGTGGTACCAGGAACCGCACCAATCTCGAAGGCGCCGTATAGGATGGCACCTGCCGAGTTGAGGGAGTTGAAGGCCCAGCTTCAGGATCTTATGGATAGGGGCTTTGTCAGGCCTAGTGTTTCTCCGTGGGGAGCGCCAGTTTTATTTGTGAAGAAGAAGGATGGGTCGCTTCGTTTGTGTGTGGATTATCGGGAGTTGAATAAAGTGACCATCCGGAACAAGTACCCTCTTCCACGGATAGATGATTTATTTGATCAGTTGCAGGGAGCCACAGTGTTTTCGAAGATTGATCTTCAGTCAGGTTACCACCAGTTGAGGGTGAGGGCCGAGGACATTCCTAAGACGGCTTTTCGATCCCGGTATGGGCATTATGAGTTTACGGTTATGCCGTTTGGTTTGACTAATGCCCCAGCTGCATTCATGGATTTGATGAACCGGGTATTTCAGCCGTACTTAGACTTGTTTGTGGTTGTGTTCATTGATGATATCTTGATCTACTCCCGGAGCGATGTGGATCATGAGGAGCACTTGAGGATAGTGCTGCAGCTTCTACGTGAGAAGAAGCTGTATGCCAAGCTTAAGAAGTGCGAGTTTTGGCTTCGGGAGGTTGCATTCTTGGGCCACTTGGTATCAGCCGCAGGAGTGGCAGTTGACCCGACGAAGATTGATACAGTTCGGGATTGGCCGAGACCGACGACGGTGACTGAGGTCCGGAGCTTTCTGGGCTTAGCAGGCTACTACCGTCGGTTTGTAGAGGGCTTTGCGAAGCTCTCTACTCCCCTGACCTGTTTGACTAGGAAGGGGATGAGGTTCATTTGGACTGAGCAGTGTCAGCGGAGTTTTGAGGAGCTGAAGAAGAGACTGATTTCAGCACCAGTTCTTACACTGCCAGTGATGGGTGATGGCTACGTGATTTATAGTGACGCCTCGCACAGCGGTTTGGGTTGTGTCTTGATGCAGCATGGGAGGGTAATTGCTTATGCTTCACGGCAACTAAAGGATTATGAGAAGAATTACCCTACTCATGATTTAGAGCTGGCAGCTGTGGTGTTCGCATTGAAGCTGTGGCGGCATTACCTCTACGGTGAGCATTGTGAGATCTACACGGATCATAAGAGCTTAAAGTATCTGTTTACTCAAAAGGAGCTGAACCTGAGACAACGCCGGTGGTTGGAGTTACTGAAGGATTACGATGTGAGTATCCTCTATCATCCCGGCAAGGCCAATGTGGTAGCAGATGCTTTGAGTCGGAGGTCAGTGCAGAGCTTGAGCATGTTGGTCACGCAGCAGGCCCCGTTGATTGAGCAGTTGAGGCGACTCCAGATTGAGGTTGTATCCCCTGGGGTCTCTGCTAGACTGATGTCTATGGTCTTGCAGCCCACTCTGTTGGACAGGATTAGGGAGACGCAGAGTGAGGACCCCCACTTGGAGAGGATTAGATCACAGATTCAGGCAGATCTTATAGGGGATTTTACAGTGGATAGCTCGGGAGTACTGCGGTACAGGGACCGAGTGTGTGTGCCTTCGGATTCAGAGATCAGAGACCAGATTTTGGGTGAGGCTCATTATACACCTTATACCATTCATCCTGGTGGTACTAAGATGTATAAGGACCTCAAGGCACATTTTTGGTGGTCCGGAATGAAGCGGGACGTTGGAAGATTCGTGGCTCACTGTTTAACTTGCCAGCAAGTGAAAGCAGAGCACCGGGTTCCTGCTGGCAAGTTGCAAAGTCTTCCAATTCCCGAGTGGAAGTGGGACCACATCACCATGGACTTTGTTACAGGGTTGCCGAGAGCACAGAGTGGAGCCGACGCGATTTGGGTTATTGTTGATAGACTCACCAAGTCTGCGCATTTCTTGCCTGTTCAGATGACTTGGTCATTGGAGCGTCTGGCACAGTTGTATTTAGACGAGATAGTGAGGCTACACGGGATACCTGCGTCGATTGTTTCAGATCGGGATCCGAGGTTTGTGTCACGATTCTGGGGGAGTTTACAGACAGCTTTGGGGACCCAGCTCAGATTCAGCACTGCATTCCACCCACAGACTGATGGCCAGTCTGAGCGCACTATACAGACCCTTGAGGATATGCTGAGAGCGTGCGTTATGGATTTTGGAGGGGGGTGGTACCGACACTTATCTTTGGTTGAGTTTGCGTACAACAACAGCTATCAGGCGAGCATTCAGATGGCTCCGTTTGAGGCGTTGTATGGACGCAAGTGTCGGTCACCCTTGTATTGGAGTGATGTGGGTGAGAGGAAGACTTTGGGACCAGATCTTCTTTTGGAGGCTGAGGAGAAAGTCAGAGTTGTTCGTCGACACCTTGAGGTAGCCCAGAGTCGTCAGAGGAGTTATGCAGATACTCGACGGCGAGACCTGGAGTTTCAGATTGGTGACCATGTTTTCTTAAAGGTCTCACCTTCGAAAGGGGTCCGGAGATTTGGAGTGCGTGGGAAGCTTAGTCCCCGTTTTGTTGGACCCTTTGAGGTACTTGAGAGGGTAGGCCCTGTGGCTTATAGAGTTGCTCTTCCTCCACGTTTGGCCGGTGTACACGATGTTTTTCATGTCTCAGCCCTGAGGAGATATGTCTTTGATCCGTCGCATGTGGTTGACTTCACTCCCTTGGAGATCGGTGAGGACCTGGTTTACGAGGAGCGGCCGTTGCGGATTCTTGCTCGTGAGGTGAGGGAATTGCGCAACCGGACCATTCCGTATGTGAAGATCTTATGGAGCCATCACGATGAGCGAGAGGCTACTTGGGAGCTAGAGACAGAGATGAGATCTGCTTACCCTTTTCTGTTCGAGACTACTGGTTGAGGTACGCTTGTTCTACCTTACTTCGTTTCGAGGACGAAACTTCCTTTTAGTGGGGGAGGATGTAGTGGCCCAAATTCCCATGCAGCGTTCTTCCGATGAATCCACTGTTTGAGCACCTAGCATTGGTGTATCTGGCCCATGGTGCGTCAATGGGATGCCACAGATGGACCCTGTGTGTTATTAATAGCTGTGTAGGCCTTCGGCTGAGTTTGCCGAAATTTCGGAAAAGAATTAGGCCCAACAGAGGTCGGAAATGGATTCAGCACGGAAAAACGCTTGAAAACGGCTATTTGCTTGTTTAATTCTGAGTCCGGATGCCCAAAAACGGACTCCCGGAAGTTTTCAGTGGAAAATGGTGCATGGGAGGGGCCGTAGACCGCCGGCATGCCACGTGGCGGCCTGTCATTGGCCGGTTCAGGATGCGCGGTCCACAGAGCTGCGCGGCGGGGTGCACAGACCCGGCGCATGGACACGTGGCACCGCCTGATTGGCGGGCGCAAGGCGCGCGGTCTACCGGGTGAGCGCGGCGGTGCATGGACCAATGCGGGGCCACGTGGCAGCCTCCGGTTGGTCGGTGCATGCGGCGCGGTCCACTGAATTCCTGTTGAGTGCGTGGACCGGGTGTAGGGGACACGTGTCGCCCTCTGGTTCGCGGGCGCACCGTGCGCGGCGCACGGAGTCGGGGTCGGTGCCTCGGGGCGCGTGCCCACGTCGGGGCCATGCCGCGCGCCCGGCGCGGCCGCCGACCGGTCAGCGGGTCAACCGGGGTGGACACGTGTCGCCCGCTGTTTGGCGGGCGCCAACCGCCTCACTGTGCGGGGGCGGGCCACGTGGCAGCCAGCGGGTGGGCCGAACAGCTGTTTGCTGTTCGGCGGGCCACGTGGCGGCTCCTGGTGGATTCGGGCGTGAACAGTGTTGGGCCCGGCCCAACACTGTAGCCGCCCGAATGTTCCGGGCGCCCGAAATTTCGGGCCCAAAGCCCATTGACTTGTTTTTCCGGGCTGTTTCGGGTGAGGCCTATAAAAAGGCCTCAAGGGGCCTCGTTTTGAAGCTTTTCCCGAAAGCTTTCCACTTGGAGCCCTTCACCAAAGTTGTTTCTCTCCCTCTTGTGCATCTTTTGGCGGAAGCTCTGGATTTTTGGAGGCCGCGACGACGGCGACTTCTGCATCGGGGTGCGGAGCGACGATCTACTGTTGGAGGCCCATTTCCGTCGCAGTTTAGTCCGGGAGGTCTACCGGGCTACCCCGACATTATTTTTGGACGATTTCTGCGGTGACGGTTTCGTAAGAGGTAAATCTACATTTTTCGTGTTGGACACTTTTTCTGGATCCGAGCTTTTCTTGGGGTTCTGGGTACATTTTTAACCCCCTTTGCGACTGTTGGTTGATTTGGACAGCACCTACTTGTCGGATTTTTATCTCCTCATCCGGGCATCGGAATTCGACGTTTCAGGACTCTATCGACATCTACTCTTCGCGAGGATCGCCGTCGTATTTTTATTGGAATTTTTGGAGGAAGTTTTTCAGGTGAAAATTTCGTGTTATTGGGACTGTTCACCACAGATTTTGGGAAGGTGGAATTTGTGTGAATTTAAGTGTAATTTTGGTGTATGTTTGTACCCAGGAGTTTGTGAGCACTTCTACCGTGTTGTTGGCTTGGTGGGATTTGTGTTTTGACAGTTGTGGGCTTTCTCAGCGGTGCGATTTTGGACAGTTAGCACTTTCAGGTGGGTGACCTTGCTTCCAAGAACTCTGGACTGTGTACTAATTCTATGTGTGTAGGATCATGCATGTTAGAAATTGGAGTATTGGCATGTGTAAAACTGTATGTTGTATCTTGTATATCAGTTGTTGAATCTTTTGATTCCTGCACTATGTTAAGTAATGAAATCTTGGAATTTGACCTAGCACCCCTGTCATATGTATCATGTTCAGCCAGTCTGTAGAAAAACTCCAACTTGGGCTAGGTTTTTATTGCTCTAGACATTCCACATCACGATACTTCATTTCACTATGGACTTAGCTTTTCCTCGCCCGTGTTGTGGGCCGAGAGGTCGGTCAGTTGTGGGATGCATTTGCACTCGTGTCTGGGGACCGAGTGGAGTTGATAGCAGTCTGTAGATTTGATTTCTTTGGGAGAGTGATAGTGATGGTAGATCTGGGTTCTTGGAAACTGTCAGAGTGACAGTGGGTTTCAGCTGCGTAGATTCCAGCTAGTGTGTGAGTCAGTGATTTGTTTGGTAGTCGATCTTATTGATCGAGGATTGGATCATAGCCTGCATGAGCCACAGTTGAGCTTTACAGTGATACTTTACAGTGATACTTATGGGTTACTTTGACTCGAGCGGGTCGCTCCCCTCGAGGGCCACTCCGGAGTAGGCGAGACCGTGTTGTGTACCGGTATGAGTTTGAGATGTTCTTTAGCGACTTGTTGTTGCAGTGGTCCCTCTGGCTGTGCTTTTGTTGGCAGCCACGGACGCCCTACGTAAGTCCGCTCCTCCGGGACGTAACGGCAGTAGGTTGGCGCAGGTTTGACTGGACCCGATGTGGCAGTCAGTTTTGATTGGGTGATCAGGGAGGAGAGTTAGTTGTGGCATTATGTTCTTTCTGTTCCACTGTTGAGCATCTAGATAGAGGCATAGTAGCTGTAGAGTTACCTTTCCCAGCTTTCCTTATAGCACTGCATTTGTTACCTTTGCCTCTGGTAGACTTAGTGGGCAGACCGTCGGGCTTGTTGGCGGCACCCACTGAGAACTACTGTGGGATGTAGTTCTCACACCCGTCGTGGTGTTTTCTCCCCAGGGACTTCTGCTCCAGTTCCTGCAGCTCCTGTTGCTGATCCAGCTCCTTCTGACCGAGGTAAGGGCGTCGCGAGATAGATCCCCTCCTGTCGTCTTCAGGGTGTGAGTAGATGTACCCCAGTTCCATTTTGGTGTGTGTTATGTCGAGTGACTTCTGTAGTGAGGTTTTGAGTTGTACCTTCCTTTCCTGCTTTTATGAGAGACTCCTGTATTCTGGTGAGGTTGGTCTGTATATTTGAGAGTTGTAGTTTCACTTCATGTATTTTATTCCAGCTTTCCTCTTTTAGCTCTGATATCTGCTAGTGTAGATGTTTCTTTGCAGGTTAGTCGCTACGCCTATACGGGGCTTCCCGTACGGGCGGCGGATCTGTTGGCGAGCCGGGGCGCAGTATCGCCCCGGGGCGTGACATCAAACATACCAAATGCTTCATTTATCATACCACGCATATCATCATTTGTGTTAAGATTATCATTGTTGTATGTTGAGGATAGTGATGTAACATCTTCTCCGTGATAAATCCAAGATGTGTATCCTTCTAAAAAGCCATCACATATTAAATGCTCTAGTACAGTATTCTTATTTTGCCAAAAACAATTAGCGCATTTTTTACAAGGGCAGAGGATTGATCCTTCTCGGACTACTTTGAGAAATGCAAATTCAAGAAAGTTCGAGACTCCATCAAGATACTTTTTGCTCACCCTATATTTATTTAAGTGGATGTGAGTTAATATGTCAAAATATTAATTCCAAATAGGAACATATTTCATAGCTTGAAAAATCGTACTAAATCAAACCTGGGTTCATTCATCCAACTCTTATCCATAGATTGATGTCTAATATGGCGGCAAATAGACTAATAGGTCCTTGCAAATCCTAATTAAACAAAACTATTAGTGAAATACTTTAAAACCTCGGAAATTAAATTGCATAATAAAGTTGCATTCAACTTGGAAAAGAAGATGACCATCATGCTCAGGAGGACAGTAGTAATCAAGGGCTCACAATTAGGTAGTCTACAAATAGCTAAAACAAAGTTGGAGTTCTCTCAGGCATTTCTACAAACGCCTAAAGCTCGGTTTGTATATTTCAACAGAACCTATGTTCTAGAGCACAGCAAAGGCAAGCAACAGCTTCAGCAACTCGGAGGCAATGCCATGCGCATCCCCGAGTCCATGGTTGGCGCGCGACGGCGGATGGCCGGAGCTAGGCCATGCGGCTACCAAGCTCCATTAAAGGCGCTCTAATGGCAACTTGCCATGCGACTTCTTCTAGTGCCATGCAAGGCCACAGGCGACTTTCCCTAGATGCCAGGAAGCTTCCTGGTGCGGTGGCCGGCGACGATGAGCGGCGGCGGCGGTGGCGGAGCAACCTCGGGCGAAACCGAGATAACCCAAAACTAGGGTTTCGAACTGCGACTTATCGGATGAACCAAACACAACCAAACTTGGTGGAGATGATCTAGGGGTTCTACAGAACATTCCCATCATCTTTGTTCGGAGGTTGAGCCATCGGGTGCGGCGTACGGCTTGGGTGGAGCATAATAGGGTTCCGGCGGGTGCAATTTCCCTGCCGGCGACCGGGAGCACCCCGAGGGTCGGGGCTCTGCATGGGGCATCCCCAGGGCTTAACTAAGCCACTGCAGTAGTCTAGGTTGCAATAAAATAAAGAACCTAAAGACCTCACCTTGCCGGAACCGAGGAAGAAGAAGGTGGTCTCCTCGGCGTCGCGCGGTCACGGCGGTGCACCGGACCACCACAGCTTGTCTTCTGGATGCTGCAGATGACCGCTGAGAGGCCTGGGCACAAGTCTAGGGGCTTGGGTGCTTCTCTTCTCCCACAAACCGAGAATCAAGAATGCTCCTTGCTTCCTTTTGCTTTTCCGGCGACGAGGGGCGGCGGCCGGCGGCGCAGTTGTGCGGGAGAGGTAGTAGAGGGAGAGAGAAGGACGTGGTGGAGGCTACGGTTATAGGAATGAAGCGGCCAGGGTTGCAAGAGTAACCTATATTGCTATAGGGCTAATTTGCAACAAGTTGCTATTTAGTCCCTCAACTCATTGGATTTTCACATGGGTCCCTTACTGTAGAACAAAATCCAAAGAAGCCCCTCTAGCACAAGTTTGGAGCAATTTGACACATAAAATATAGGGCTTCATCGCAAGATGCCCTAGGTTATTAACATCTATATGCATTCATTGTAACAAAATGCTAGATAGACCCCCACACAGTAGATACTATGACCTGGGTCCCTGGCTGTCACGCCCCGGGGCGATACTGCGCCCCGGCTCGCCAACAGATCCGCCGCCCATACGGGAAGCCCCGTATAGGCGTAGCGACTAACCTGCAAGGAAACATCTACACTAGCAGATATCAGAGCTGAAAGAGAAAAGCTGGAATAATATACATAAAATAAAACTACATCTCACAAATATACAGACCAACCTCACCAGAAAACAGGAGTCTCTCAGAAAAGCAGGAAAGGAAGGTACAACTCAAAACCTCACTACAAAAGTCACTCGACATAACACACACCAAAATAGTACAGGGGTACATCTACTCACACACTGAAAATGACAGGAGGGGATCTATCTCGCGACTCCCTTACCTCGGTCAGAAGGAGCTGGATCAGCAACAGGAGCTGCAGGAACCGGAGCAGAAGTCCCTGGGGAGAAAACACCACGACGGGTGTGAGAACTACATCCCACAGTAGTTCTCAGTTGGTGCCGCCAACAAGCCCGACGGTCTGCCCACTAAGTCTACCAGAGGCATAAAGTAACATATGCAGTGCTGTAAGGAAAGCTGGGGAAAGTAACTCTACAGCTACTATGCCTCTATCTAGATGCTCAACAGTGGAACAGAAAGAACATAATGCCACAACTAACTCTCCTCCCTGATCACCCAATCAAAACTGACTGCCACATCGGGTCCAGTCAAACCTGCGCCAACCTACTGCCGTTACGTCCCGGAGGAGCGGACTTACGTAGGGCGTCCATGGCTGCCAACAAAAGCACAGCCAGAGGGACAAATGCAACAACAAGTCACGAAAGAACATCTCAAACTCACGCGGGTACAACAACCCGGTCTCGCCTACTCCGGAGTGGCACTCGAGGGGAGCGACCCGCTCGAGTCAAAGTAACCCATAAGAATCTCTGTAAAGTATCTCTGTAAAGCTCAAATGTGGCTCATGCAGGCTATGATCCAATCCTCGATCAACAAGATCGACTACCAAACAAATCACTGACTCACTCACTGGCTGGAATCTACACAGCTGAAACTCACTGTCTCTCTGACAGTTTCCAAGAACCCAGATCTACCATCACTATCACTCTCCCAAAGAAATCAAATCTACAGACTGCTATCAACTCCACTCGGTCCCCAGACACGAGTGCAAATGCATCCCACAACCACCCGACCTCTCGGCCCACAACTCGGGCGAGGAAAAGCTAAGTCCGAAGTGAAATGAAGTATCGTGATGTGGAATGTCTAGAGCAGTAAAAACCTAGCCCAAGTTGGAGTTTTTCTACAGACTGGCTGAACATGATACATATGACAGGGGTGCTAGGTCAAATTCCAAGATTTCATTACTTAACATAGAGTAGGAAATCAAAAGATTCATCAACTGATATACAAGATACAACATACAGTTTTACACATGCTAATACTCCAATTTCTAACATGCATGATCCTACACACATAGAATTAGTACACAGTCCAGAGTTCTTGGAAGCAAGGTCACCCACCTGAAAGTGCTAACTGCCTGGAATCGTACAGCTGAGAAAGCCCAAAACAGACAAATCACAGATCCCACCAATCCAACAACACGGTAGAAGTGCTCACAACCTCCTGGGTACAAACATACACCAAAATTACACTTTAATCCACACAAAATCCAAAATCCCAAAATCTGTGGTGAACAGTCCCATTCACACGACATTTTCACATGAAAAACTTCCTCCAAAAATTCCAATAAAAATATGACGGCGATCCTCGCGAAGAGTAGATGTCGATAGAGTCCTGAAACGTCGAATTCCGATGTCCGGATGAGGAGATAAAAATCCGACAAGTAGGTGCTGTCCAAATCAACCAACAGTCGCAAAGGGGGTTAAAAATGTACCCAGAACCCCAAGAAAAGCTCGGATCCAGAAAAAGTGTCCAACATGGAAAATGTAGATTTACCTCTTACGAAACCGTCACCACAGAAATCGTCCAAAAATAACGTCGGGGTAGCCCGGTAGACCTCCCAGACTAAACTGCGACGAAAATGGGCCTCCAACAGTAGATCGTCGCTCCGCACCCCGATGCAGAAGTCGCCGTCGTCGCGGCCTCCAAAAATTCTGAACCTTTGCCGGAAGATGCACAAGAGGGAGAGAAAGAAAATTGGTAAAGGGCTCAGGGGCTAAAACTCTCGGGAAAAGCTTCAAAAACGAGTCCCAAGGGGCCTATTTATAGGCCTCACCCGAAATCAGCCCAAAAGACAAGTCAAAGGGGCTTTCGGGCCCAACTTTCGGGCGCCCGGAACATTCGGGCGCCTACAGTGTTGGGCCCGGCCCAACACTGTGCGTGCCCGGATTGATCCGGTGCCGCCACGTGTCCCCCCGAACAGGGGACAGCGGTGCGGGGCCACCCGATGGCCGCCACGTGTCCGGCCCCGCGCTCCCCGCGCCCGGCGCACATGCGCCCACCAATCATGGCGCGCCACGTGTAGCGAGGTCCACGGCGGCGACCACGGGCCGCGGTTCACGGCGGCCCACCCGGGTCGCTGCGCCCGCCAACCAGCGGGCGACACGTGGCCCGGCGGGTCCATCGTGCGCCGCGCCCGGCGCGGTCCACGCGCTGTCGCGCGTGCGTTGACCCGCCAACCGGCGTCTGCCACGTGGCACTGTGCCGCGTCGCATACGCCAGGTGCGTATGGACCGACCAACCAGAAGAAGCCACGTGGCCCGCCCCGTTCCACTGCACCAACCGCGCGCCCCCGTGGACCAAGCCGCGTGAGCCCGCCAATGGGCAGCCGCCACGTGTCCAGGCGCCGGTCCATGCACCAGCGCCCAAGCTCTGTGGACCGAGCGGTATGCGCCGACCCAATCAGAAGCTGCCACGTGGCAGGGGCTGGTCCACGGCTGTTCCCATGCACCGAAATGCGCGAAAAACTTCCGGGAGTCCGTTTTTGGGCATCCGGACTCAGAATTTAACAAGCAAATAGCCGTTTTCAAGCGTTTTTCCGTGCTGAATCCATTTCCGACCTCTATTTGGCCTAATTCTTTTCCGAAATTTTGGCAAACCCAGCCGAAAGCCAACACAGCATATAATATCACACAGGGTCCATCTGTGGCATCCTATTGATGCACCATGGGCCAGATACACCAATGATAGGTGTTCTAACAGTGGATTCATCGGAAGAACGTTGCATGGGAACCAGGGCCACTACATCCTCCCCCACTAAAAGGATGTTTCGTCCTCGAAACAAAGTAAGGTAGAACAGGCGTACCTCAACCAGTAGTCTCGAACAGAAAAGGGTAAGCAGATCTCATCTCTGTCTCTAGCTCCCAAGTAGCCTCTCGCTCTTCATGATTGCTCCATAAGATCTTCACATACGGAATGGTCCGGTTGCGCAATTCCCTCACCTCACGAGCAAGAATCCGCAACGGCCGCTCCTCGTAAACCAGGTCCTCACCGAGCTCCAAGGGAGTGAAGTCAACCACATGCGATGGATCAAAGACATATCTCCTCAGGGCTGAGACATGAAAAACATCGTGTACACCGGCCAAACGTGGAGGAAGAGCAACTCTATAAGCCACAGGGCCTACCCTCTCAAGTACCTCAAAGGGTCCAACAAAACGGGGACTAAGCTTTCCACGCACTCCAAATCTCCGGACCCCTTTCGAAGGCGAGACCTTTAAGAATACATGGTCACCAATCTGAAACTCTAGGTCTCGCCGTCGAGTATCAGCATAACTCCTCTGACGACTCTGGGCCACCTCAAGGTGTCGACGAACAACTCTGACTTTCTCCTCAGCCTCCAAAAGAAGATCTGGTCCCAAAGTCCTCCTCTCACCCACATCACTCCAATACAAGGGTGACCGACACTTGCGTCCATACAACGCCTCAAACGGAGCCATTTGAATGCTCGCCTGATAGCTGTTGTTGTACGCAAACTCAACCAAAGATAAGTGTCGGTACCACCCCCCTCCAAAATCCATAACGCACGCTCTCAGCATATCCTCGAGGGTCTGTATAGTGCGCTCAGACTGGCCATCAGTCTGTGGGTGGAATGCAGTGCTGAATCTGAGCTGGGTCCCCAAAGCTGACTGTAAACTCCCCCAGAATCGTGACACAAACCTCGGATCCCGGTCTGAAACAATCGACGCAGGTACCCCGTGTAGCCTCACTATCTCGTCCAAATAATACTGTGCCAGACGCTCCAATGACCAAGTCATCTGAACAGGCAAGAAATGTGCAGACTTGGTGAGTCTATCTACAATAACCCAAATCGCGTCGGCTCCACTCTGTGCTCTCGACAGCCCTGTAACAAAGTCCATGGTGATGTGGTCCCATTTCCACTCGAGAATTGGAAGACTTTGTAACTTGCCAGCAGGAACCCGGTGCTCTGCTTTCACTTGCTGGCAAGTTAAACAGTGAGCCACAAATCTTCCAACGTCCCGCTTCATTCCGGACCACCAAAAATGTGCCTTGAGGTCCTTATACATCTTAGTACCACCAGGATGAATGGTATAAGGTGTATAATGGGCCTCTCCCAAAATCTGGTCTCTGATCTCTGAATCCGAAGGCACACACACTCGGTCCCTGTACCGCAGTACTCCCGAGCTATCCACTGTAAAATCCCCTATAAGATCTGCCTGAATCTGTGATCTAATCCTCTCCAAGTGGGGGTCCTCACTCTGCGTCTCCCTAATCCTGTCCAACAGAGTGGGCTGCAAGACCATAGACATCAGTCTAGCAGAGACCCCAGGGGATACAACCTCAATCTGGAGTCGCCTCAACTGCTCAATCAGCGGGGCCTGCTGTGTGACCAACATGCTCAAGCTCTGCACTGACCTCCGACTCAAAGCATCTGCTACCACATTGGCCTTGCCGGGATGATAAAGGATACTTACATCGTAATCCTTTAGTAACTCCAACCACCGGCGTTGCCTCAGGTTCAGCTCCTTTTGAGTAAACAGATACTTTAAGCTCTTATGATCTGTGTAGATCTCACAATGCTCACCGTAGAGGTAATGCCGCCACAGCTTCAATGCAAACACCACAGTTGCCAGCTCTAAATCATGAGTAGGGTAATTCTTCTCATAATCCTTTAATTGCCGTGAAGCATAAGCAATTACCCTCCCATGCTGCATCAAGACACAACCCAAACCGCTGTGCGAGGCGTCACTGTAAATCACGTAGCCATCTCCCATCACTGGCAGTGTAAGAACTGGTGCTGAAATCAGTCTCCTCTTCAGCTCCTCAAAACTCCGCTGACACTGCTCAGTCCAAATGAACCTCATCCCCTTCCTAGTCAAACAGGTCAGGGGAGTAGAGAGCTTCGCAAAGCCCTCTACAAACCGACGGTAGTAGCCTGCCAAGCCCAGGAAGCTCCGGACCTCCGTCACCGTCGTCGGTCTCGGCCAATCCCGAACTGTATCAATCTTCGTCGGGTCAACTGCCACCCCTGCGGCTGATACCAAGTGGCCCAAAAATGCAACCTCCCGAAGCCAAAACTCGCACTTCTTAAGCTTGGCATACAGCTTCTTCTCACGTAGAAGCTGCAGCACTATCCTCAAGTGCTCCTCATGATCCACATCGCTCCGGGAGTAGATCAAGATGTCATCAATGAACACAACCACAAACAAGTCCAAGTACGGCTGAAATACCCGGTTCATCAAATCCATGAATGCAGCTGGGGCATTAGTCAAGCCAAACGGCATAACCGTAAACTCATAATGCCCATACCGGGATCGAAAAGCCGTCTTAGGGATATCCTCGGCCCTCACCCTCAACTGGTGGTAACCTGACTGAAGATCAATCTTCGAAAACACTGTGGCTCCCTGCAACTGATCAAATAAATCATCTATCCGTGGAAGGGGATACTTGTTCCGGATGGTCACTTTATTCAACTCCCGATAATCCACACACAAGCGAAGCGACCCATCCTTCTTCTTCACAAATAAAACTGGCGCTCCCCACGGAGAAACACTAGGCCTGACAAAGCCCCTATCCATAAGATCCTGAAGCTGGGCCTTCAACTCCCTCAACTCGGCAGGTGCCATCCTATAAGGCGCCTTCGAGATTGGTGCGGTTCCCGGTACCACATCAATCACAAACTCCACCTCCCTCTCCGGCGGCATTGTCGTCAACTCAGGGGGAAACACATCTGGGAACTCGCGGACAACAGGAATATCCTCGAGCCCCAGTGCCGCCGTAGGCACCTCCACAATCGTCGCTAAGAAAGCGGTGCAGCCCCTACTAATCATCCGCCTAGCCCTCGCCGAAGAAACAGTCATCGCAAAGAAGGTGCTCTGGCAGCCTCTGAAGACGAACTCCTCCTGTCCAGGCTCGCGGAGGGTCACCGTCCTCTCTCTGCAGTCTATAATAGCATAGTACCTCGACAACCAATCCATGCCGAGCACGACGTCGAAATCCTGGAGCTGCCGCAAGACAAGCAAGTCTGCCGGCAAAATCCAGGATCCCAACTGCACAGGGCAATCCCTACAATACTCCTCGACATGCAAGACATGATCTGGTATCTGAACCTCTAATGCATGCGATAAAGAAACTACCTCTATACCATGAAGGGATGCAAATGCTCTACTGATAAAAGAATGCGATGCACCGGTATCAAAGAGAGTACGAGTACGAACTGCAGAAATCAAAATAATACCTGCGACGACATGCTCTGCTGCTGTAGCATCCTCTACCTGAGCGGCATAGACTCGACCGCTCGGCGCCGGGGGATGTCGCTCTGGCTGTCGCGAGGACGATGAAGCAAAGTCTGGCCTACCGGAGGCCGCCGAGGGTCCTGCTGACTGACGAGGAATGAAGGATGCAGAAGCTGATGAAGGAGCTGGGTAACCTGCCCTGGGGCACGCCCTCGCGAAGTGACCGGTCTGCCCGCAACGGAAGCAGCGGCCCTGACTCTGCGGGCACTGGGCCGGTGGGTGCGGTCCTCCACAAATGACACAACGATCAGGGCGCGGCTGCCGCGAAGTCTGCTGCTGATGCGAAGACTGCTGCTGCTGCGAGGACTGCTGCTGTCGAGGTGGTCGACGCTGTTGCTGCTGGAACTGACGAGACGCCCCAGATCTCTGCCACCCCTGATACCCCCGTCCCTGAGAGTGGAAACGGGGTGGTCTCAGGGGTCCCTGTCTACTCGACTGCCCCTCCTCAAACAGCGCCGGGCGCTTTGCCCCAGGAGTCACTACGGGGGCTGGAGCCACCTCTGCCATCACGACCTCACCACTCTCCACATACAGTGCCTGCTCCATTGAGGCCTCCAAAGTCTGTAATCTGAGGGAGCGGACCAACTGATAAATGTCCCGACGCAACCCTCTCTCGAACATGTAGATCTGGTGGGTCTCATCTCTGGCCACGTGGGGCATACAAGCTAACAGCCGATTGAAATCGGCTATGTACGCGTGTACGGGCCTATCTCCCTGGCGGAGATTCCTCAGCTGCTCCTCCAAGCTCTGTCGAACACTCTCGGGAAAGAAGGCCCCAAGAAGCATACCGCGAAACTCTGCCCAAGAGATAAACTGGGTCCCAGGCGGACCTGCGGGTCGCACACGCCGCCACCATGCCTCGGCGTTGCTCTCTAGAAAGTGAGTAGCCAACAGAACACGAAACCTCTCATCAATAAAAAGGCTCTCGAAATGGCGCTCCATTGCCGTAACCCAAGACTCAGCCGCCCACGGCTCAGCACTCATACCCGAAAAGCGGGGTGGATCAAACTTGCGAAACCTCAACAAAAGACCCACCAAAACCTGCTGCTCTGCCAAGGTCAAAGATCCCGTCATCCCAGACGGTGGCCTACTGGAAACTGGCTCAGCCGGAACTACTGGTGCAGGCTGCACAACCGAGGGTGCCACAACAGGGGAAGTAGGCACCGGTGAACTCTCAGGGGGCACTACCGCCGGCTGCGCTCTCTGCTCCAACAAGAGCGTCAACCGACTCACAGCCTCCTCCTGGCGTCGAGACGCCTCAGCCAACTGTGCCATCTGGGCACGGAGCTCCAAAACCTCGCTCTGCTGTCCCTGCCCCGAGTCCTCCTGCTCGGGCTCAGAGGACGAAGGCTGCGAACGCGTCACCATCGAGCGTCGAGGAGGCATCCCCACTTGAGGGACAAGGCAAACAGTCAGAACCCAAATCATCTCTCGACCCAATCTAGCGAAAGTCAGAAGGCATGTCCCCCTTCCCGAAGTACTATGTTGTCTGCAGCCAACATAGTTGCCACCGAAGGAAGACATGTCAATCGCTCACCCCGAACCGCTCGGGAGAGTTAAAAATCCAATCAGGACTCTCGCTAAAATCACGGCTCTCACGCGAGTCATCCTAGGGTCCAACCACAAGCCTAGGGTTCCTAAGTCCTCCAAGACCTACATCCTACGCTCTGATACCACTCTAATCTGTCACGCCCCGGGGCGATACTGCGCCCCGGCTCGCCAACAGATCCGCCGCCCATACGGGAAGCCCCGTATAGGCGTAGCGACTAACCTGCAAGGAAACATCTACACTAGCAGATATCAGAGCTGAAAGAGAAAAGCTGGAATAATATACATAAAATAAAACTACATCTCACAAATATACAGACCAACCTCACCAGAAAACAGGAGTCTCTCAGAAAAGCAAGGAAAGGAAGGTACAACTCAAAACCTCACTACAAAAGTCACTCGACATAACACACACCAAAATAGTACAGGGGTACATCTACTCACACACTGAAAATGACAGGATGGGATCTATCTCGCGACTCCCTTACCTCGGTCAGAAGGAGCTGGATCAGCAACAGGAGCTGCAGGAACCGGAGCAGAAGTCCCTGGGGAGAAAACACCACGACGGGTGTGAGAACTACATCCCACAGTAGTTCTCAGTGGGTGCCGCCAACAAGCCCGACGGTCTGCCCACTAAGTCTACCAGAGGCATAAAGTAACATATGCAGTGCTGTAAGGAAAGCTGGGGAAAGTAACTCTACAGCTACTATGCCTCTATCTAGATGCTCAACAGTGGAACAGAAAGAACATAATGCCACAACTAACTCTCCTCCCTGATCACCCAATCAAAACTGACTGCCACATCGGGTCCAGTCAAACCTGCGCCAACCTACTGCCGTTACGTCCCGGAGGAGCGGACTTACGTAGGGCGTCCATGGCTGCCAACAAAAGCACAGCCAGAGGGACAAATGCAACAACAAGTCACGAAAGAACATCTCAAACTCACGCGGGTACAACAACCCGGTCTCGCCTACTCCGGAGTGGCACTCGAGGGGAGCGACCCGCTCGAGTCAAAGTAACCCATAAGAATCTCTGTAAAGTATCTCTGTAAAGCTCAAATGTGGCTCATGCAGGCTATGATCCAATCCTCGATCAACAAGATCGACTACCAAACAAATCACTGACTCACTCACTGGCTGGAATCTACACAGCTGAAACTCACTGTCTCTCTGACAGTTTCCAAGAACCCAGATCTACCATCACTATCACTCTCCCAAAGAAATCAAATCTACAGACTGCTATCAACTCCACTCGGTCCCCAGACACGAGTGCAAATGCATCCCACAACCACCCGACCTCTCGGCCCACAACTCGGGCGAGGAAAAGCTAAGTCCGAAGTGAAATGAAGTATCGTGATGTGGAATGTCTAGAGCAGTAAAAACCTAGCCCAAGTTGGAGTTTTTCTACAGACTGGCTGAACATGATACATATGACAGGGGTGCTAGGTCAAATTCCAAGATTTCATTACTTAACATAGAGTAGGAAATCAAAGATTCATCAACTGATATACAAGATACAACATACAGTTTTACACATGCTAATACTCCAATTTCTAACATGCATGATCCTACACACATAGAATTAGTACACAGTCCAGAGTTCTTGGAAGCAAGGTCACCCACCTGAAAGTGCTAACTGCCCAGAATCGTACAGCTGAGAAAGCCCAAAACAGACAAATCACAGATCCCACCAATCCAACAACACGGTAGAAGTGCTCACAAACCTCCTGGGTACAAACATACACCAAAATTACACTTTAATCCACACAAATCTAAAATCCCAAAATCTGTGGTGAACAGTCCCATTCACACGAAATTTTCACCTGAAAAACTTCCTCCAAAAATTCCAATAAAAATATGATGGCGATCCTCGCGAAGAGTAGATGTCGATAGAGTCCTGAAACGTCGAATTCCGATGTCCGGATGAGGAGATAAAAATCCGACAAGTAGGTGCTGTCCAAATCAACCAACAGTCGCAAAGGGGGTTAAAAATGTACCCAGAACCCCAAGAAAAGCTCGGATCCAGAAAAAGTGTCCAACACGGAAAATGTAGATTTACCTCTTACGAAACCGTCACCGCAGAAATCGTCCAAAAATAACGTCGGGGTAGCCCGGTAGACCTCCCAGACTAAACTGCGACGAAAATGGGCCTCCAACAGTAGATCGTCGCTCCGCACCCCGATGCAGAAGTCGCCGTCGTCGCGGCCTCCAAAAATTCTGAACCTTTGCCGGAAGATGCACAAGAGGGAGAGAAAGAAAATTGGTAAAGGGCTCAGGGGCTAAAACTCTCGGGAAAAGCTTCAAAAACGAGTCCCAAGGGGCCTATTTATAGGCCTCACCCGAAATCAGCCCAAAAGACAAGTCAAAGGGGCTTTCGGGCCCAACTTTCGGGCGCCCGGAACATTCGGGCGCCTACAGTGTTGGGCCCGGCCCAACACCGTGCGCGCCGGATTGATCCGGTGCCGCCACGTGTCCCCCCGAACAGGGGACAGCGGTGCGGGGCCACCCGATGGCCGCCCACGTGTCCGGCCCCGCGCTGCCCCGCGCCCGGCGCACATGCGCCCACCAATCATGGCGCGCCACGTGTAGCGAGGTCCACGGCGGCGACCACGGGCCGCGGTTTCCAGGCGGCCCACCCGGGTCGCTGCGCCCGCCAACCAGCGGGCGACACGTGGCCCGGCGGGTCAATCATGCGCCGCAGCTACGGCGCGCGGTCCACGCGCTTTTCGAGCCGTTGCGTTTTGACGCAAACGGCGTCTGCCACGTGGCACTGTGCCGTCGCATACGCAGGTGCGTTGCGCATACGACCAACCAGAAGAGCCGTGCTCCGACCCGGTCCACTGCACCAAACCCGCGCCCGTGGACCAAGCGCGTGAGCCGCCAAGGGCAGCCGACACGTGTCCAGGCGCCAGTCAATGCACCAGCGACCAAGCTCTGTGGACCGAAGCGTATCGCCGGTCCCAATCAGAAGCTGCACGTGG
>CM055078.1:15548496-15575151 GCA_029204045.2 Tillandsia leiboldiana
CAGCACTGTAACAAAGTCCATGGTGAGGTGGGTCCCATTTCCAATCGAGGAATGGAAGACCTTTGTAACTGCCAGCAGGAAACCGGTGCTCTGCTTCACTTGTGGCAGGTGTTAAAACAGTGAGCCACAATTCCAACGTCGCCTATTCGGACCACCAAAATGTGCCCTTGAGGTCCTTATACATCCTTAGTACCACCAGGATGAATGGTATAAGGTGTCTAATGGGCCTCTCCAAAATCTGGTCTCTGATCTCTGAATCGAAGGCACACACACTCGGTCCCTGTACCGCAGTACTCCCGAGCTATCCACTGTAAAATCCCCTATAAGATCTGCCTGAATCTGTGATCTAATCCTCTCCAAGTGGGGGTCCTCACTCTGCGTCTCCCTAATCCTGTCCAACAGAGTGGGCTGCAAGACCATAGACATCAGTCTAGCAGAGACCCCAGGGATACACCCTCAATTGGAGTCGCCTTCAACTGCTCAATCAGCGGGGCCTGCTGTGTGACCAACATGCTCAAGCTCTGCACTGACCTCCGACTCAAAGCATCTGCTACCACATTGGCCTTGCCGGGATGATAAAGGATACTTACATCGTAATCCTTTTAGTAACTCCAACCACCGGCGTTGCCTCAGGATTCAGCTCCTTTTGAGTAAACAGATACTTTAAGCTCTTATGATCTGTGTAGATCTCACAATGCTCACCGTAGAGGTAATGCCGCCACAGCTTCAATGCAAACACCACATTGCCAGCTCTAAATCATGAGTAGGGTAATTCTTCTCATAATCCTTAATTGCCGTGAAGCATAAGCAATTACCCTCCCATGCTGCATCAAGACACAACCCAAACCGCTGGTGCGAGGCGTCACTGTAAATCACGTAGCCATCTCTCCATCACTGGCAGTGTAAGAACTGGTGCTGAAATCAGTCTCCTATTCAGCTCCTCAAAACTCCGCTGACACTGCTCAGTCCAAATGAACCTCATCCCCTTCCTAGTCAAACAGGTCAGGGGAGTAGAGAGCTTCGCAAAGCCCTCTACAAACCGACGGTAGTAGCCTGCCAAGCCCAGGAAGCTCCGGACCTCCGTCACCGTCGTCGGTCTCGGCCAATCCCCGAACTGTATCAATCTTCGTCGGGTCAACTGCCACCCCTGCGGCTGATACCAAGTGGCCCAAAAATGCAACCTCCCGAAGCCAAAACTCGCACTTCTTAAGCTTGGCATACAGCTTCTTCTCCCGTAGAAGCTGCAGCACTATCCTCAAGTGCTCCTCATGATCCACATCGCTCCGGGAGTAGATCAAGATGTCATCAATGAACACAACCACAAACAAGTCCAAGTACGGCTGAAATACCCCGGTCATCAAATCCATGAATGCAGCTGGGGCATTAGTCAAGCCAAACGGCATAACCGTAAACTCATAATGCCCATACCGGGATCGAAAAGCCGTCTTAGGGATATCCTCGGCCCTCACCCTCAACTGGTGGTAACCTGACTGAAGATCAATCTTCGAAAACACTGTGGCTCCCTGCAACTGATCAAATAATCATCTATCCGTGGAAGGGGATACTTGTTCCGGATGGTCACTTTATTCAACTCCCGATAATCCACACACAGCGAAGCGACCCATCCTTCTTCTTCACAAATAAAACTGGCGCTCCCCACGGAGAAACACTAGGCCTGACAAAGCCCCTATCCATAAGATCCTGAAGCTGGGCCTTCAACTCCCTCAACTCGGCAGGTGCCATCCTATAAGGCGCCTTCGAGATTGGTGCGGTTCCCGGTACCACATCAATCACAAACTCCACCTCCCTCTCCGGCGGCATTGTCGTCAACTCAGGGGGAAACACATCTGGGAACTCGCGGACAACAGGAATATCCTCGAGCCCCAGTGCCGCCGTAGGCACCTCCACAATCGTCGCTAAGAAAGCGGTGCAGCCCCTACTAATCATCCGCCTAGCCCTCGCCGAAGAAACAGTCATCGCAAAGAAGGTGCTCTGGCAGCCTCTGAAGACGAACTCCTCCTGTCCAGGCTCGCGGAGGGTCACCGTCCTCTCTCTGCAGTCTATAATAGCATAGTACCTCGACAACCAATCCATGCCGAGCACGACGTCGAAATCCTGGAGCTGCCGCAAGACAAGCAAGTCTGCCGGCAAAATCCAGGATCCCAACTGCACAGGGCAATCCCTACAATACTCCTCGACATGCAAGACATGATCTGGTATCTGAACCTCTAATGCATGCGATAAAGAACTACCTCTATACCATGAAGGGATGCAAATGCTCTACTGATAAAAGAATGCGATGCACCGGTATCAAAGAGAGTACGAGTACGAACTGCAGAAATCAAAATAATACCTGCGACGACATGCTCTGCTGCTGTAGCATCCTCTACCTGAGCGGCATAGACTCGACCGCTCGGCGCCGGGGGATGTCGCTCTGGCTGTCGCGAGGACGATGAAGCAAAGTCTGGCCTACCGGAGGCCGCCGAGGGTCCTGCTGACTGACGAGGAATGAAGGATGCAGAAGCTGATGAAGGAGCTGGGTAACCTGCCCTGGGGCACGCCCTCGCGAAGTGACCGGTCTGCCCGCAACGGAAGCAGCGGCCCTGACTCTGCGGGCACTGGGCCGGTGGGTGCGGTCCTCCACAAATGACACAACGATCAGGGCGCGGCTGCCGCGAAGTCTGCTGCTGATGCGAAGACTGCTGCTGCTGCGAGGACTGCTGCTGTCGAGGTGGTCGACGCTGTTGCTGCTGGAAACTGACGAGACGCCCCAGATCTCTGCCACCCCCTGATACCCCCGTCCCTGAGAGTGGAACGGGGTGGTCTCAGGGGTCCCTGTCTACTCGACTGCCCCCTCCTCAAACAGCGCCGGGCGCTTTGCCCCAGGAGTCACTACGGGGGCTGGAGCCACCTCTGCCATCACGACCTCACCACTCTCCACATACAGTGCCTGCTCCATTGAGGCCTCCAAAGTCTGTAATCTGAGGGAGCGGACCAACTGATAAATGTCCCGACGCAACCCTCTCTCGAACATGTAGATCTGGTGGGTCTCATCTCTGGCCACGTGGGGCATACAAGCTAACAGCCGATTGAAATCGGCTATGTACGCGTGTACGGGCCTATCTCCCTGGCGGAGATTCCTCAGCTGCTCCTCCAAGCTCTGTCGAACACTCTCGGGAAAGAAGGCCCCAAGAAGCATACCGCGAAACTCTGCCCAAGAGATAAACTGGGTCCCAGGCGGACCTGCGGGTCGCACACGCCGCCACCATGCCTCGGCGTTGCTCTCTAGAAAGTGAGTAGCCAACAGAACACGAAACCTCTCATCAATAAAAAGGCTCTCGAAATGGCGCTCCATTGCCGTAACCCAAGACTCAGCCGCCCACGGCTCAGCACTCATACCCGAAAAGCGGGGTGGATCAAACTTGCGAAACCTCAACAAAAGACCCACCAAAACCTGCTGCTCTGCCAAGGTCAAAGATCCCGTCATCCCAGACGGTGGCCTACTGGAAACTGGCTCAGCCGGAACTACTGGTGCAGGCTGCACAACCGAGGGTGCCACAACAGGGGAAGTAGGCACCGGTGAACTCTCAGGGGGCACTACCGCCGGCTGCGCTCTCTGCTCCAACAAGAGCGTCAACCGACTCACAGCCTCCTCCTGGCGTCGAGACGCCTCAGCCAACTGTGCCATCTGGGCACGGAGCTCCAAAACCTCGCTCTGCTGTCCCTGCCCCGAGTCCTCCTGCTCGGGCTCAGAGGACGAAGGCTGCGAACGCGTCACCATCGAGCGTCGAGGAGGCATCCCCACTTGAGGGACAAGGCAAACAGTCAGAACCCAAATCATCTCTCGACCCAATCTAGCGAAAGTCAGAAGGCATGTCCCCCTTCCCGAAGTACTATGTTGTCTGCAGCCAACATAGTTGCCACCGAAGGAAGACATGTCAATCGCTCACCCCGAACCGCTCGGGAGAGTTAAAAATCCAATCAGGACTCTCGCTAAAATCACGGCTCTCACGCGAGTCATCCTAGGGTCCAACCACAAGCCTAGGGTTCCTAAGTCCTCCAAGACCTACATCCTACGCTCTGATACCACTCTAATCTGTCACGCCCCGGGGCGATACTGCGCCCCGGCTCGCCAACAGATCCGCCGCCCATACGGGAAGCCCCGTATAGGCGTAGCGACTAACCTGCAAGGAAACATCTACACTAGCAGATATCAGAGCTGAAAGAGAAAAGCTGGAATAATATACATAAAATAAAACTACATCTCACAAATATACAGACCAACCTCACCAGAAAACAGGAGTCTCTCAGAAAAGCAGGAAAGGAAGGTACAACTCAAAACCTCACTACAAAAGTCACTCGACATAACACACACCAAAATAGTACAGGGGTACATCTACTCACACACTGAAAATGACAGGATGGGATCTATCTCGCGACTCCCTTACCTCGGTCAGAAGGAGCTGGATCAGCAACAGGAGCTGCAGGAACCGGAGCAGAAGTCCCTGGGGAGAAAACACCACGACGGGTGTGAGAACTACATCCCACAGTAGTTCTCAGTGGGTGCCGCCAACAAGCCCGACGGTCTGCCCACTAAGTCTACCAGAGGCATAAAGTAACATATGCAGTGCTGTAAGGAAAGCTGGGGAAAGTAACTCTACAGCTACTATGCCTCTATCTAGATGCTCAACAGTGGAACAGAAAGAACATAATGCCACAACTAACTCTCCTCCCTGATCACCCAATCAAAACTGACTGCCACATCGGGTCCAGTCAAACCTGCGCCAACCTACTGCCGTTACGTCCCGGAGGAGCGGACTTACGTAGGGCGTCCATGGCTGCCAACAAAAGCACAGCCAGAGGGACAAATGCAACAACAAGTCACGAAAGAACATCTCAAACTCACGCGGGTACAACAACCCGGTCTCGCCTACTCCGGAGTGGCACTCGAGGGGAGCGACCCGCTCGAGTCAAAGTAACCCATAAGAATCTCTGTAAAGTATCTCTGTAAAGCTCAAATGTGGCTCATGCAGGCTATGATCCAATCCTCGATCAACAAGATCGACTACCAAACAAATCACTGACTCACTCACTGGCTGGAATCTACACAGCTGAAACTCACTGTCTCTCTGACAGTTTCCAAGAACCCAGATCTACCATCACTATCACTCTCCCAAAGAAATCAAATCTACAGACTGCTATCAACTCCACTCGGTCCCCAGACACGAGTGCAAATGCATCCCACAACCACCCGACCTCTCGGCCCACAACTCGGGCGAGGAAAAGCTAAGTCCGAAGTGAAATGAAGTATCGTGATGTGGAATGTCTAGAGCAGTAAAAACCTAGCCCAAGTTGGAGTTTTTCTACAGACTGGCTGAACATGATACATATGACAGGGGTGCTAGGTCAAATTCCAAGATTTCATTACTTAACATAGAGTAGGAAATCAAAAGATTCATCAACTGATATACAAGATACAACATACAGTTTTACACATGCTAATACTCCAATTTCTAACATGCATGATCCTACACACATAGAATTAGTACACAGTCCAGAGTTCTTGGAAGCAAGGTCACCCACCTGAAAGTGCTAACTGCCCAGAATCGTACAGCTGAGAAAGCCCAAAACAGACAAATCACAGATCCCACCAATCCAACAACACGGTAGAAGTGCTCACAACCTCCTGGGTACAAACATACACCAAAATTACACTTTAATCCACACAAAATCTAAAATCCCAAAATCTGTGGTGAACAGTCCCATTCACACGAAATTTTCACCTGAAAAACTTCCTCCAAAAATTCCAATAAAAATATGATGGCGATCCTCGCGAAGAGTAGATGTCGATAGAGTCCTGAAACGTCGAATTCCGATGTCCGGATGAGGAGATAAAAATCCGACAAGTAGGTGCTGTCCAAATCAACCAACAGTCGCAAAGGGGGTTAAAAATGTACCCAGAACCCCAAGAAAAGCTCGGATCCAGAAAAAGTGTCCAACACGGAAAATGTAGATTTACCTCTTACGAAACCGTCACCGCAGAAATCGTCCAAAAATAACGTCGGGGTAGCCCGGTAGACCTCCCAGACTAAACTGCGACGAAAATGGGCCTCCAACAGTAGATCGTCGCTCCGCACCCCGATGCAGAAGTCGCCGTCGTCGCGGCCTCCAAAAATTCTGAACCTTTGCCGGAAGATGCACAAGAGGGAGAGAAAGAAAATTGGTAAAGGGCTCAGGGGCTAAAACTCTCGGGAAAAGCTTCAAAAACGAGTCCCAAGGGGCCTATTTATAGGCCTCACCCGAAATCAGCCCAAAAGACAAGTCAAAGGGGCTTTCGGGCCCAACTTTCGGGCGCCCGGAACATTCGGGCGCCTACAGTGTTGGGCCCGGCCCAACACCGTGCGCGCCCGGATTGATCCGGTGCCGCCACGTGTCCCCCCGAACAGGGGACAGCGGTGCGGGGCCACCCGATGGCCGCCACGTGTCCGGCCCCGCGCTCCCCGCGCCCGGCGCACATGCGCCCACCAATCATGGCGCGCCACGTGTAGCGAGGTCCACGGCGGCGACCACGGGCCGCGGTTCACGGCGGCCCACCCGGGTCGCTGCGCCCGCCAACCAGCGGGCGACACGTGGCCCGGCGGGTCCATCATGCGCCGCGCCCGGCGCGGTCCACGCGCTGTCGCGCGTGCGTTGACCCGCCAACCGGCGTCTGCCACGTGGCACTGTGCCGCGTCGCATACGCCAGGTGCGTATGGACCGACCAACCAGAAGAAGCCACGTGGCCCGCCCCGGTCCACTGCACCAACCGCGCGCCCCCGTGGACCAAGCCGCGTGAGCCCGCCAATGGGCAGCCGCCACGTGTCCAGGCGCCAGTCCATGCACCAGCGCCCAAGCTCTGTGGACCGAGCGGTATGCGCCGGCCCAATCAGAAGCTGCCACGTGGCAGGGGCTGGTCCACGGCTGTTCCCATGCACCGAAATGCGCGAAAAACTTCCGGGAGTCCGTTTTTGGGCATCCGGACTCAGAATTTAACAAGCAAATAGCCGTTTTCAAGCATTTTTCCGTGCTGAATCCATTTCCGACCTCTATTTGGCCTAATTCTTTTCCGAAATTTCGGCAAACCCAGCCGAAAGCCAACACAGCAAATAATATCACACAGGGTCCATCTGTGGCATCCTATTGATGCACCATGGGCCAGATACACCAATGATAGGTGTTCTAACAGTGGATTCATCGGAAGAACGTTGCATGGGAACCAGGGCCACTACACTGGCTGTAGGACAAAATCAAAGAGAAGCCTCCCCTCCACAAGTTTGGAGCAATTTGACACATAAAATATAGGATTTTTATGCAAAATACTGTAAATTTTCACATAATTTACGCTTTTCAAGACAACCGGGTTGTCAAACTGAAAAACGGACACCACCATGACGTCCGGCTCGACGAAATCTATCAGGTAGACATTTTGGTTCGCTAAAATTGAGTTTCATAATTTTTAAAATCCATCTTATATACTGTAAATTATACAGTTCGGCACACTTTACGATGCTTTAGGCTCGTCAAATGCAAATTTCGTTAGCGCCACAGCGCTCAGAATGATGATGCCATTCAAATCGACTACCTGGATCATCATATTCGGACTCCAGACGGTCGATCGGCCGACGTTGGCCGGCGAGGGAATTAAATCAGGGGCTTTGGGGCATAAATAAATCTAATATTAATATTTTATATCTTAAATAATGATTTAAGTATTTTTACCAGCATTTACTTTTAAATGCTAGTAATTAAAATTTCTTAGTGGTATTAAAAGTAACTACCGGTATTTAAACTATTTTTTACCGGCATTTAAAAATAGGCATATTTTGTATTTAGCAATATTTACTTAAATATTGTAACGAATAGTACCGCTGTATGTCAAATTTCTAGTAGTGATTGATAATGTTGGTATAAAACATCCACTCCCAATATTACTAAATGTTTATGTTTACAACATATATTATAACAACAACCGAAATACTAGGACTTGGCTCTAAGAAAATCCGACAAAAAAAAAAAACTTAATTAAGCAAAAAATTTTGAGAGACCAATTTATGAGAGAAAAAAAGAAAAAATTAAACAGGATAATATATTTCTTGAGTAATTCATATTATTTCTACACCTCTTTCAACTAATCCATATTCATTTTTTTTCTAATTTATTCCCCACGAAATTTTGTCTATTCAATATTTAAAATTTTTGCTATTCAATACTTAACTCCGTATTTTTCATCATATCCAACAATTACAAGAGAATGACAACAGCAATAAGAAGTGCATTCTTAACGTCGGTGGACATCTTCAAACCATGAATTTTTATGATAATATAGTTAAAACTTTATTTTTATGGAGATAAATACATAGACATGTAATAATAATTTTCTATATTGAAACTCTTAGAAAACCTACAATCTACCAATGAATACGATCTCTCTACTACAATACCATACTTTTTCATAATTTTTGAATTATTGTGATTAGTTCTGCAATAACAATATATACCGGAGTGATAGCTTAATTAAATAACCTGTTTTTATTTTCACCAAGCTGTCCAGAATATTTCTAAAATGATTTAAAAATTTTGTTTCAAAAATAAAAAATAGAAGATAATTTTAATATTTGATACAGTTTAGACTCTCTTTCTTTTTATAAAATTATGTTACTAAAAATTAATTTTAATGTCATTTATTTACATGTTTCAAATAATATGTTGAAGTTCACCTATCTCGTTTATAGTTTAATTTTTATTTTACTAAATAATTATAAATCAAATAAGATGTTAAATTAAAAATTTATAAAAAATAGAATTTCAAAGTAAAAAATAAAAAGATAAAGTAAAAAGTTTTAGAAAAATATAATAGAAAAAATAGAAAATTAAGTAAAATTTTTTAAATTATAAAATGACAAAAAAAAATAAGATAAACCACACCAGAGCATTTTAAAATTTATAAAAATTGATAGAAAAATAAGTCTGACACAAAAAAACAAGAAATGACGGAATCAAAAGAGATCAAAATCATTTTAAAGAGAAATCAGAAAGTAACATGGAATGATAGAATTTAGCACTACTTTTTTATAAAATATATGTTACTTATATCACTTTAAAATATATGTTACGTATAGCGATGTGCGAACTCTCTACTAAGTAATTATTAAAAAATTATTTATTATAGATAAATACTATCATATTAAAAAGCTAGGTGGGGAATTTGGGCCAGTATTTAATGGGCCTCAAATGTGACGTGTCATAGTATTTTCACTGTGCAGGCTGAGTCATAAAAATTTTAAATACCGGTGAAATAAATACCAAAATACGGTCAAAAGGTAGATGGGGAATTTGGGCCAGTGTTTATGGGACTCAAATTTGACGTGTCACAGTATTTCCACTGTGCAGGCTGAGTCATAAAAATTTTAAATACCAAAATACGGTCAAAATTACGCACAAATCTCGAAGCATGAATAAATAGCGAGAAATTACGCACGAATCTCGAAGCATGAATAAATAGCGAGAAAAGGTCCACAAGGAGGGTGGGACTCGGAGGAGCAGCCGAGTCGTAGAGAGAGAGAGAGAGTCGATCATGGTGCGGAAGGCCAAGGTGGAGTTCGACGAGCAGGCGCCGGACGGGTTCGACCCGGCGAACCCGTACGGGGACCCGGTGGCGATGCTGGAGATGCGGGAGCACCTGGTGCGGGAAAAGTGGATCCAGATCGAGACGGCCAAGATCCTCCGCGACCGCCTCCGCTGGTGCTACCGCATCGAGGGCGTCAACCACATCCAGAAGTGCCGCCACCTCGCCCGCCAGTACCTCGACGCCACCCGTGGCGTCGGCTGGGGCAAGGACTCCCGCCCCCACGAACTCCACGGTCCCATTCCCTTCTCTCCCTTCCTTCTAGGGTTTATCTTCCGATCTGTGTTGCCCCACTGGCCAAAGAAGGATTTTCTCTCTCTCTCTCTCTCTTTGTTTTTTTTTTTTATTTGATTCGTTCCTATTAATTTATTCCAGGGCCGAAGAAGGATCTTGATGATGATTATTAATTAGTCCAAGAAGAAGAAGAATCAAGGTGAGGTGAGGGCTCTCCTATTCTTATCAGTGCTGATGCAGCTGTCAACTTCTGTGCTGTTTCCATTTGATTGGGGCTAATGCAGTAATTAGTGTTATTTGAATTACATGTTTTTGTTTCCTTTATGGTAGTTAGAGTTCTGCGCGATAGATTATGAATCACAACCTATCTTTCTGCGCAGATCTCAGTTTGTAATAGGCAGCAACTGAACACCATAATCACATCCCCTAAAATATTGGTTACTTATTTTATCATTTGAACTAAACTAATGTATATATTGATATCGATTGGACGATATGGTGCGACCCTATCATCCGAAGAAGAACTGTTTTTCTGTTACTCATTTACAAGTAGCTTGAGTATTAAGCACCAAAAGAACTGGCTAAGATGAATTTTGAAGTAACTTTTTATTGTGAACTAGGGAAAAGATCTTCTTAGTCTATGAGGAGTCAAAATACGACCGTGGAAAAGCACTCCTAAGATAGGTTTCTGTGAATCTATTAGAGAAAAATTTAAGTATTTATATATTGTAGGAAATCTTTTATTGAAGAAATCAGTTAAGGGAATAGCATAGAGAGATTGTAGCAGTCGCTTAAACATAAATGGGATGTGAGTTCTAATATAGTTTTCATTTATGTGTCTTCCTTGCCACTTTCATTTCCCTTGTAAATTCATGTCTTTTCCGATATTGTGCCTCATACTTTTCAATCGTCAATTCCATTTATTCTGTTACTTGGTAGAAATGCCTTTCATAATTTCTGACTGGTTGCTCGATAAATATGACAAGGCTGTTCTCTGTACGAAATCTTCATTTATCTTTGACACTACGCATCAAATCTATTCTTTGTTGCTCCTTCGGTATTTGGTCCGTTAAGATAATGGTTAGTTGGGGAATGAATAGTGAATTGTGAGAAATATACTCAACGTCTCTTACTCTGCTGTTAGGATTTGTAGAATTTACATCCAACGTGGCTCTGCCCAATTGTCCCTTATGCAGCACTGTCGTAGGGCAGTAATTCCATAGAGTAGGATTGAATAGCATAGAGAGATTGTAACAATCGCTTAAACATAAATGGGATATGAGCTCTAATATAGTTTTCATTTTCTTATGTGTCTTCCTTGCCACTTATTCTACTCTATCCCCATTGGCAGCCCATTATTCTACTCTATCCTCGCTAAACCCCAGTCAAGTACAGTGGAGATAACATGTCATATTATAATTTCCATCAAGGATTATTTATCCCCTTCATTGGGATAGAACCATAGGAATCCCCAAACACTCCCTAAAGTTCCTCTTGAAATCAACTTCTTCTTCTGCATCCTCTTGATCTTCTAGGGGCCCACTCAACACACATTTATCTTATATTTATGTCAAAAATCCCTGATCTCTCATAAAAATCTAACTTACGTATTTAAATTTCATTGCCTTGTGAACTCTCGCGCATGCTGAGTTGTCATTTCTGTAGCAAAACTTGTATTTGTTCACCGAGGTCTTGTTTGGATGTTGGGACATGATATACTTTGATAATTAGGGCCTGAGGTCCTGGTCCTAATTATGATTTTCAAGATGGCATATTTCACCTTTGAGATGATTTATTTCCTTGGATTTTGGGATATTTAACCTTCTTACACTTCTTTAGCCAATTTTCTTTGTTCTTCTCAACAACAAACTAATAAATGGTCCTTTAGTAACAAAGGGACATTTGTCGAATGCGGCATAAAAACAGGTCTGATAGTAGAGTACTAAAAAATTTCAGTTTTAAGCCAGTGGTGTCAATTTACCAAGATGATAATAGGTAGTTTACTTGAAAATGTAGGCTTAAGCATGATTGTTTAGTAGAGGATTTTTGTAGAATAAAAGGTTGTTTCTTGTAATTTGGTATTTCTCGTCAAAGCCGTCTATTATCATATAATTGTTCCATTAGCATTTTTCCATCTGTTTTTTCAAGCATTTAAGAGTACCTTTAGAGCCTTAGAATTTGAAAATCAATTGATGAAGAGGAAGTTCTAGACTGATAATCAGATGGAGTGGAAATGATTGGAGGATCAATTTCAAAATTAACGGGCCATGAATTGCCACGTGATCTGTTGCAGCAACAAAAATTGATATGGAACATATTTAGTAGAATCAGAGCTAGATGTCCGCACATTCTAAGGTGAGAAAGATGGTGTGTGTAATAGAGAAAACAAAAAACCGGCTTATATTGTAAATACTAAAATTATAGAAATTTTCGCCTACAAAAAAGGAAAAAGAAATTAAGATGGCATGGGGAACAAAGCCTGTTGGATGCGAGAAAAGTAATATGTGCTCACGAATTGAGTCTGTTAATCACTTAACTAGATAGATGAATAAGGTATTGAAATATCGGCACCATGACTTAAACATTAACAATGGGTAACAATCTATGCTAATGTCCCCTTCGACATGCTTGTGAATTGTAACTCCTATATGACCATTCTTAAATTTTCCTTTTTTAAATTTTCCTTCCCTGAGTTGCCGCTTAAATAGGGAGAAAAGAACCTTTGCTTTATAGGGGTGAATCTGATTTGTTCTGAACTTTGATCAAAGTAATTATGAAAATGTATATGATTTTAAGAATAATATTCGAGCGGTTCTTATTTGCAGGTGGTCAGGGTAAAAAGGGGCAGTGCCAACCACTTGTTTAAATAGTTTGTCTCTTAAACTTATTTCCTGGCACTTGGTGCCTGTTTTCAGAAGTAGATTACTTGTTGAACTTCGGAATAATGGATAACAGAGAAGTTTGCATTGCTTCCTCCTTTTTGTCGTCGAAAGAACAAATATTTATTACTGTTTGCTTTGCACAGCATGTGATTTCATAATGTGTGTTGGTTTTACTTCTCGTTTCAAATAGTGATCTCCAATATGGTAAGTGGTGCGTCAATGGCTAGCAAGGAACTGTGTGTGGTTGCTTCAGAGTGAAAATAAAAAGATTTTTCATTGGCCTAGTAATGTTTCTGAATTGGGAAGATCACAGAGTTCACCGGCCTGAGTATTTTGCTCCATACGCGTACTCTCCATATTCTCAAAATGGTCCTAGCAGATTTTTTTTTTTTTTTTTTTTTTTTGATGATTTTTTTTGTATTTTAAGTGTGGGTAATTTCAAGTTAGTAATTAGTTTTGAATTTTATAGTTGACTATCTGTAAGTGTTGCATTCAAACCACTTAATCACATCTTCAGACTTTATTTTGGACTCTTGGCATAATTGGAGGTGCTTGTCAGGGACAACTTTTCATGCGGATATTTTTTTTTTTTTGCAATCTACCAAACTCCAAACAGAGGAATAACTTCATCAGATTTTATTATATTCATCTAGAAGATTCAGATTTTATTATATTCATCTAGAAGATTCTTTACGGAACTCGAAGAGTCATGAGCTTTTTTTTGAGTTTCTAGAATAATAAATATAAGACTTTTTGGGAGCTTTTTGGTTTGTGCTTTTATACCACTTATATTTTTTCATTAGACTTATGACTCATTAGACTTATGGCAGCGAGTGATCTATATAAGGTTGGGTCTATATAAGGTTATGACCATTAGGCTTATGGGCGACGATTGGTCTATATAAAGTTGTGAACTCCCACTTCCATAAGATTGGTAAGAATCATTTGTATTTTTTTACTATTTTAGAAATACAATTTTTCTTTTTTAAACTTTCTTTTGTTGTAATGATCCGGCCCACTAGCAATAATAACTCGTTGGGCCCAAACCACAGTTCAAAATGATTAAGCCTAGTTATTATTATTAGTGTCCATGTATTATATAAATCCAATTATAATTCTATCCACATCCGATATGGGATCATTGGGAACGTCACAAGCGTTTTCGGTCTCAGTCGTCGACACGCACGGCGGCGAGAAAGAAGGACGTGTTGGCGAGAAAGAAGAAAGAAGAAGCGATCTTTGAAGAAGGAAGAAGAAGCGAAATTAGGGTTATACGGTAATTGGGATATTAATATTTTATTTTCATTGTACGTACTAAAATTTTAATATCCGATATTTAAAAACAAAAAGAATTTTTCCACCGACTTCTTCAATAAGCGTGCTGATCTTCTGAAATGTCCGTAATCGCTAGCACGGATTCCGATGCACCAACAACACTTAACGGGTCCGAGAGCTTCCGAACTTATCTTTTCGGACCCGCTAACATTGAAACCCTCATTTCGGAAGATTCGTAAGTCGGATTTTAGATCCGATCGCATATGTCGTTCTTCGCTTAACGAGCTCTACTGCGATATGATAACCGCAACCCGAAATTCCATCTGAACCAACCCACTGCCCAAGGGGTCATCCATTTTAGAACTACTCTAGTTCTAACACGCTTAACTCTTTTAACTTTTTGGGTCTTGCTACCATCCAAAATACTATAGCCGGATTAAGAGATTTAAGCGTGCTAGAGCTAAAGTAGTTCTAGGATGGATGACCCTCTGGGAAGTGGGCCGTCACACTTGCACTTCAACTTAGGACGAGCAGACCCAAATTTTTAAGAAAAAGTATAGACTTACTCACTTTGTGAAGGAAGACGAGCGCCGTGTGGGCTTTTCAAGCAACTTCGTAAGTCCGCGACAGGCTGCTTCTTTTCTCTTTAATTTGCGGTAAGAAAATAAATGTATGGCTTAGTGGACGAATGCATCTGATGCAGGAAAAAAAATGCAAAGTATTATTATAGTTTACTATGCAGGAAAAAAAATACGAAGTATTATTATCGTTTACTGATGGCGTGCTAAAGCAACTGCGGTTCCATCTCTTCAACTGTAGAGGAAATACCAAAAAAAAAAAAAAAAAAAAAAAAAATCACCAAATTAACTAGAGAATTAATTGATTAATTAATTAATTAATTAAATTAATCCCTCGGTCCGGTGGGTGCTGCCACCTGGCGAGGAAGGGGTGGGCAAGGAGCTCAGCCGCCGTGGCCCTTCTCTTCCAGTCCCTCTCCAGGCATCTCCCGACGAAGCTCCTCAGCTCCGGCGACGCCTCCCCCTCGGGGACCTGCAGGGGAGTGCCCCCACCCAGGCACACCGCCCACATCATCCCGGACCCCACCAAGGGGAAACGCCCCACGTGGCACTCCAGCGCCACCACCCCGAGGGCCCACACATCCCCGGCGAACCCCGCGGCCTCCCCTTCGAACCCCTCCGAGTCGAGCCGCTCCGGGCTCATGTACGCGCGCGTGCCCTCCTCGCACGCCGCCGCCGCCGCCGCCGCCGCAGCTGCAGCCGACGTGGCCAATCGGCTGGCTCCGAAGTCGGCGATCTTGATCTCCCCCTGCCCGCTTACGAGGAGGTTGGAGGGCTTGACGTCGCCATGCACGACACCCGCGGCGTGGAGGTGGAGGAGCCCCCGGAGCACGCACTTGGCCACCCACGCGACGAGCTCTTCGGAGAGTCTTCCTCGGGCCCGCAGGAGGTCGAGAAGGGAGCCCCCGGGCATGTACTCCAGGATCAGGCAGCAGAGCCCAACGACGTCGAGCACGCCGTGGCAGCGGACGACGCTGGGGCAGTCCTCCACGCGGGCGAGGACGTCGGCCTCATGATTGCCGCTGCTGCTGTTGGTGTCGGTGTCGGTGTGGTGTTGGTGGAGGACTTTGAGGGCGAAGAGGGAGGAGGTGGGGAGGTGGCGGACTAAATAGACGGTGCCGCCGCTGCCGTGGCCGAGGACGGACAGCTTCTCCAGGTCGGAGATGCTGAACAGCTGGACGGTGCTGGCGGCTGCGCCCGGCGAGGAAGGGTAGGCGGCCATGGAGGGCGTGGGCAAGCAGAGCTTTTCCAGCAGTGCTTGCTTTACGTGCATTCTTCGTTCGCCCACCATGGCCACCCCTCTCAAATTCTAAAGGTGGGCGTGCGGTATCTATATATATATTTATATATATGCAGTGATCGACGTACGTGCTATGCATGGGGATTGGGAAGGGAGAAGAACAAATTAAGTTTTAAAGGGAGGAGGCGGAGAGGAGGAGGGGGGGGTGATAGATGCATGGATCGATGCGTGCATGGGAGGGCGGGAGATGCGGCGAGAGACGGGCGGCGAAACGGGCGAGGGAGATCCGAAGGCGCAGCTCCCGTTGCTGACGTCATCGGCAGATCTTGGATGGCAGCGACTCACGTCGTTAACTCTGTTGCCGCGTATCCGGGACGGGGAGAGCTAGGGAACCCCTATTACTATTTATTCCTTTGCCTTCACGCCACAAAATCGTACCCCAAAGTGTGTATATTGCAGTTGCCGGTAACTCAATAGGTACATCCGTCGATATCGCATTTTCAAAACTTGTACGTCCAAAACATATCAAATACATTAATAATACAGATTTAATTTTCAATGCAAATTAAGGTGTAGATGCGAATTGCAATTCTCAAGAACAAAATACATGCAAAATTTTAAGAAAATATGCAATTGCATATATATACAAAAAGAAATAAATAAATAAAAACTAAATAAAAAACTAAATCCGGTTTATTAGCATGTATAATCTCTGATTTCTTACTACATAAATGGATTATTATTTTTCAGCTTCAAATTTGACTGGTTGCATTAGATGGAGCCAAACAAACCTGATTTTTACATTTAAAATTATTGATGAAAAGGTCTAAAAATCATCTTGTGTAACTCAAATAGTTTGATTGATTTTTTTTCTGGAATAGAGCTGAGAGTTTGAGAAGCTATGAAAGACTGAAAGATCCAACTGACATTTGCTTTCAACTTTGAACAAATAATTTGTAAACTTTCTTATTCACAATCAAATATATTGTTGTTCTAACAATTTCTATGTTAGTTACTTTATATTGAATGAAGAAACACAGCACATGCGGTTACCTACAGATGAATTTATTCTTCTTCGTCACATAAACTTGATCTTTTACAAACGGTTGGCACTACCACAACAACTTAAAAGTCATTAACAAGATAATTCACACTGCATATGGAATACACACCAAAGCTAAACTCTAGTTTTAGTACATTCTAAATACATGAAACAAATTAAGCTGCAAGATTATAAAGTTGATTACCTCAGTCGATCATAATGGGGCTATCGGAGCTCCGACCATCTTCGATATTCCTAACCAGAGATGGAATTTCCCCTTTGATAATTCTAACTTCAAAGTTCAAGTTCTCATTGTCCATCAGCTCGAACACGCACCCATCTCCAATCTCTAGATTGTTCTCGATGGCAAACTTCTTCCATCCGGTCTCGAATCGCTTCAAGTAACGGTCCCCGCAGTATCTCACCTCCCATGTCTTGTTCTTGCAAGAAAGGGTGAGCCAAAGAGGGCTAGATGGAAGTAATTCACGGAATTCCTTTGGAACAACCTATACAGAAGAAATTCCATGATATATGCTTCGGAGACTACATGGTCAAAAAAAAAAAAGTTATTTACACCTTCAAACATTTTGTTTTTCTAACACTGGAAAGCCTATGCAATTGAATGTTACGGCATATGGTAGATTTTTCGCAATCTACATGCCTGCGGGTTTATGTTTACCAATGAAAAATAAAAACTTTGCAGTAACTTCCTTTTTTTTTCTTCTCTATTTTCTTTGAAGACAAAAGTTGCTTAGCATCTAGCTGGGATGCATTGCATGCTAATCAATAAAAGTCCATCTGCTAATGCATTCCAATCGCATATAATTCGAGCTTTAGGAGAAAAAAAAAAAGAAGAGGAAGCATAGCCAGTAAGACTTAGGATGTGAAATGGATAAATTTTATCATTTACAGAATGCATAGAAAGAATACAACAAATAATGGCAGCTAACACCAAAGGAACTTGCATGAGGAACTAATTTTTTCCTGATATACTTGTTCACGCTTTCTGTTTATTACTGCTACAGTACATTTGTTTAATTAGTTTCGATCAGTAGTTAGTTTTCTCTGCTTATTAACTTTTTCTTTTTGAAAAATTCTTCGCTGATAATCTTATTTATTTAGATTACACAGTATAAATGTTCAGCTGGATATATTATTCAGGCTAATTACCTTACTCCTTTTCTATTGCAGTTAACCTCTTTAGTCGCATGCTTTCTATTTTCTTTGGTTTCCTCTTTAGTTTCCTTTTTTTTTAAATAAAAAACTAATCAAAGATATCTTCCAATTCTACTTCAGGTCATTTTTTCTCAACCTTTCTTTGTGAATGATCTCTCCATATTCTTTCTCTTCATCAGGCAAAGTTGGAAACAACACATCGCTTCCCTCTTTTCCCCCTGACTATTAGCATCCATAGATGCTTCTTGCTCCAAGTTGTAGCAATTTTGAGTAGATTCTACACCAGAATGGTAAGCCTTCCCAAAGAACCTTAATAGCAATCATAATAGCAATCAAGATATATATATGCAAAATAGCTGCAAGGCAAGAGAAACAAATCCGCACATGCAGAAGGTTCACGTCGCTATCTATATGTATATATACTCCAAGGTGAGATATTACCAATCTAAAGGGTTGCTGGATTTGAGACTTGGAGATGATTATCGTGAAGTACGGATTTCCTGAAAGCGGAACAACTTCATCTTGTGCTTTGCATTCTGCAGGCTCTATGGACATCGTGATAGAATCGTGAGACCCAACAACAGCTCCCCGTTCTTGCACCTGCACGACATACTCCAAAGAAACAACTCAATGAGGCGGTGGAACTCTGAATGATTACTTCAATAACTGGAGTACTCTATGAGAGACACAAATTCAAGGCAGCAACTTCTTTAATAACTGAACTCTGGAGCACTGAAACTCAACAACAGAAATATTGAAGATTTCAATATCAATCTTTTTTTCTCATACAAAGTGGGAAAAACAGAGCCCCGAAAATTGAAGTAATGCGTAACAAAACATAAACAGTTCTGCAAATTGAAATCATGCGTATTCATGTTTAATGATCGAGCCGCTAAAGCGTGTACAGATAGAGGAAAATACGAGACTTGTGACACCTAAACCCACAGAGCGTCTCATGCTAAATAGAATAATAAACATACTACGATTATATTGATACTGCTATGTTGAATCTGGGAAGAGCAGTACAATCAAATTAATTAATCTTCTACGAAAAATGGAACATCAAATTGATTAATTAATCACATTTCAAAACCCATCCACCCATGGAGCAAATAGCTAAGATTAACTTAAAACATTGGGTTTAAAAAACATGGTGCCAACATTCAAATACTTCACCCAAATAGCAGTGAGCATTAGGACTTTGGATGGTGGTGATCTTTTAACTTACTCTCAAGCAACAACAACAACAGCAAAGAATGGAACCATGCACAAATATTAAACCCACTTTGATATTAACAGCATCTGCTACCATCTTAATTATCAGGGATTAAAAAAAAAAAAAAAAAAAAAAAAGCTTATTATCTATGAATAATTTATAGAAATAAAACTGAGGGAATGCTAAGAAATGGAATTTACCAACGTGAAGGATGATATTTGAGAGTGGAAAAAGTGAGGGTGGTGAAGAGATTTTTAGGGCGAGAGTGTCGATTTTTTTTTTGGGCCTCGCCCCCTCTCTCTCTCACTCTCTTCTTTCGAGAGTCAACATGGTCTTCTTCTCTTCTTCGTGGAGTGGACCCCATCGTCTTCGAGAACTTATTGCCTGAACCCAGTCCACCACGTCAGCCGCCGACTTATAGGCGCGAATAAAATTTTAGCAAAAATGAATATATATTTTATACCCGATTTATTTAAAGATGAGAGTTTTTTTATCATCATTTTAAAATGATGATAAAATTTATCTTATTGTTGAATAAATAAAATGTAAAATATATATCCTAAATGAAGTATACATGTAGCATTTACCATAAAATTTGGATGAAAATGTATGAAGAGCCCTCGGCTATTTGAAATTTGAGGATGACATCCTCAGCTTCAACTTTCTGAAAAATAAATAGTTTTATAAAAAAAAAAAAAAAGTTAGCACATTTATTAGTTGGTTTATAAAATTTTATAATGTAAGTTATTTTTATTATAACTAAGTATAAAAACCAAATAACAGTGTAAAAGCTGAAAAAATACATTATTATAAAAAAAAAAGATTACATAAAATAAATTATTATTCAATAAATTATTAATTCTTTAAGCTCCAATAAAGTTGAAAAAATACATTATTGTCAAAATTTTATAGATTACATAAAATAAATTATTATTTAATTAATTGTTAATTCTTTAAACTTTAATAAAAAAAATGTATTTGATTATTATTCAGAGACAAATATTCAGATATATAAAATTAAAGTGATATATTTGTATTTAAAATTAAAAAAAAATTATATTTTTAAGTATGCTTGACATGATAATAAAGTGTAGGCTCCAAATCTAATATAACTTTATATCTATATATATTAATTATTATATATTTAGGATAATAATTGGTGCAAAAATTTAATTAATTATATTTCTGGTCAATCTAGACCTTTCTTATGACGTGTAAGACCTGGTGCAGGCTATATAACTACCTCAGGAGGTAATTTAAATTAATTTATTTTTTATTCAAAAAAAGTTAAGAAATTGGGAAAAAAAAAAAAAAAAAAACCCAACGGCTTGTATACCACCCCTCCTATCATCATCTTCGTCTCCTCCTCCACATTTTGGTGCTTCCCCTACCATTATCACTTCCATTGACCTAGCAAGGAGATCGAATTCGTTCACGAAAAAGAAGCATAGATATAGAGATAAGATGCTCGTATCTCCTCCTCCTCTTCGCTTCGCGGTCTCAAGAACCCTCCCAAACCCTCCCCACCATGGACGCCGCTCCCAATCTCCGTCGCTAGCTCCGATGCTCCGCCGTGAATGGCCGCTGAAGCTTCGCGCCGTCGCAGTCGCCTTGATAACCGACCCGGACGATTTCGAGGTCGGAAGGTTCGTTGGGAGCTACGGGTTCATGAACATCACCAGGTTTTGTGATCTTTTCCTCTCTCGTTGGTGTGTTTAATTCTTTTTCGTAGCAGAAAATGATACACACGTTTGATTTTAGGGTTGTTTTTGCCGATTTTGTTATAAGGTTGGAAACTTTATTGATAATTATGTTGATTGCCTAAGGATTATAGGGATTCTTTATCATGAAGGTTTGGTGCAATTTTTAGAGACCTGCGTTCTTGTTCTTCAGCTAGGGTTTCGAAAGCAAAGAAAGAAAAAAAAAATGAAAAAAAAAAAGGATAAAAGAAAAAGATGGTCATCCAGCTTCATGTCATGCAATTCATAAATCATCTACTTTTTGTGAACTACGCTTCTCTATTTGGAGTTTTCAACCAGATCTTATGTGCGAAATTTCTATAGCTTGGCTATATTTGACAAGGGTACTATATTAAACAGCTACTCGTCATTCCGATCTGGAGGATTCTTGAATAGCGGTGCATTGCAAGAACTCGGTCCTGGGTATTCACCGGAAGAGATCGAGCGTCTACGGGTCCAGGATGTCGGAGAGGGACAAGTGAAGATCAGGTTCTTTCTAGGGCTAGAATATGTTTGCTTTTTTTTTTTTAGATTATCAGTTTTTCTTAAGAAGATACTAATATTATCAATCACAGTATCGTTGCAGGCTTTATGAGGGAAGAGTAGTCCAGGGTCTGCTTAAAGGAAGACGAGTTATATTTAAGGCACGATATGCTCATGCTTTGCCCTGTCTAATTCTGTTCTAGATACAAATCTGAGAGTGCTCGTTGATTAACAGTTTCATTTTCTAAAATTTTTGACATGTGTGGGTTAAACTTTCAAGCCAGCATTATGTTTGCTGATTCATGCAACATGTTGTTTGTTCTCTAAATGCATTGGCAAATGAGAGGACCACACAACCTTTTTAAAATATAATGTAGGTAAAGGTATAGTTTGTCGTAGTTTCTACAAATGTTTAGCAGACAATATAATATTGACTTAAGGGTTGTATACAAACCAATGATACAACATAACTTCTAGGAAGTTTGTAGATTTGTGTTATAAAGCTTGCCAGCAAGCAAAAATTCATCTTTAGTGCTTAACTTATGGTGCAGATTATGTACTAGTTTTATCTTTTGGAGAATTATTATTGCATGAAAAAGGCAAACTATGAAATTCTATGATATATGCGCTGAGAGGTTGGCTCTTTAATTAAAGGTATATCCGGGACGACGTGCTGGTGGTACTGAAGCTGATATGATGGCAGCCAATGAGCTAAGTGCTCATGCTTCTCTTCAAGTAAACTGCTCAATGATACATATTTACATAAAGACTAAACACATGATGAATTATTAAAAGGAGTCAATTCTAAATTTTAAAATTTATCTGGTTATTATACTTCTTGCAGAGTGACTTCAAGAACATTTGTCAGAATGTCCAAGTTCTGTTAGGAGCTTTTGAGACAAAAACAGGGGAGCAGGTTCTGTATAGCAACAACTCTAGCATACCATTTGATGTTATTCTTATAGTAAATGGTGTAGTGAATCTTTTTGCAGTGGCTTATTTTTCGCAATGATGGGAAGTATAGTGCCGCTGACTATGCTAAGATAGCAAGTGAAGATGTTTCAAAGGACCTTTTGCAAAAAGACCAGAAATTCTGGAATCCATTTGATCAGGGGCAAAAAGTAAAACGCAGAAGATTTTTCGTTCTCAAACTGCTTAATGGTGCTATGAGCGGCCTTGCCTACTTGCATGACCATGATAGACTACACCAGAGTCTTGGCCCTTCTTCTGTTGTTCTCAAGTTTGTCATTTATCGCATATGACAATTTCCATTTGTATTATTTCTTTTGGAAAAAATATTACTGTCTGTACCCAATCTATTCAATATTTTGAAATGGGTGCCTGAAAAATTTTAATCTTACCATGACCGTACAGTTATTTTGATTTCAGAAAATTCAGTTCTGTTAGAGTTTTACGGTTTCCTTTAAAAAATCGCAGATTATTCTGTTGAGTGACGAAACATTATGCTGGGTTACAGAAATTCCATCAAACATAGTCAAAATTATCATTAAGCTCTCCTGGAGAGGTAATGAGATCAAAATAACGTTAAGTTTAGCTGGTAAGAGAGAAAGAAATAATTGATGTTCAGGTATCACTAATTTCGAAATAATCTACAGTTTAGGTTAGTTCTGTACACTTTTACCTACATAATAGATTCTTGTTTTTCAAATCAAGTAGTTGACCAGGTTACTTTCTATTTGACAGTACGGTAGCAGAGAAAGATGCAACTTATCTTGTTCCACGACTCCGTGACTTGGCATTTTCAGTTGATATTGGGTATGCTGATCCTCTTTCCCTCTCCTTCTCTCTTTCTTATTGATTCAAACTGACGTGACGCAAACAACTTAGTTTTCCTCTGAAATAAGATGTAGACTCTAATATGATCAAGCACAATGCAAATTGACTTGATATTATTTACATAATGGCATATGATGCTTTAATTTCAATCCTCGTCTCAAGTCTCAAGCAACTAGCCCAACTCGACTCAAACATATCTCTGTCTGGCACTATCAATTGGTCCTTCAATTGAGGGCCCAAATTTGCAAACTTTGGCCGCATCATTAGTAGTGAAAGAAAACTTGGCTAATAAAAGATATATAATGATTGAGTTATATCAGTCTTCATGCTTTGTTATGCTAATAATGCTGCGCATGAAATTTACTGTTGATATGTGAGAAATGGCAGGCTTTCTTCTATAGGAAAAGGAGCATTGTCGGAAGGACTATGGCGGCGGGCATCAGCTGCCGGTGCCTTCACTCCTTTGGAAAAGCGAGCTTTTGGGATAGCTGATGACATGTAAGTTTCATAGAAACATTCGGCATTGTATGCTACAAAATACATTCGGGTGCACTTCACCTTTGTTTCTTTTCTACTATTAGTTTGTTTGTACCACCAAATAATTGTCACAATGCTAGATACTTTTGAAATAATAGTTTTTGCGTATTCTTATGCTCTTCATGTTTATGAGCAGATATGAAGCAGGGCTTCTTTTTGCTTACTTGGCATTTGTTCCATTTTGTGAAATGGGCATCATGGATAGCATTTCTTTGCAAGTGAGCAATAGTTTCCTCATTGCACCATGCTCCTTAATGTGTGAAGAAAAACATATGATTGTTCTTTAATTCAATTATTTGTCTTATAAGTGTAATTGCAATCTTGCAGAGACTTCTTGAGAGCACCTTTCAGCTTGATCTTGATGCTGCAAGAGAGTAAGAACTTTCTCTATTTTATTACTTTGTATGGTCTATCTTGTTTGTTTGTTTGTTTCTACATTCATTGGAGAATGCCTATGTATTAGATACTATTATTGATGATGTGGGCGACTTAAAGTGCATATGAACTAAATTTCTTAGGTCTTGATTTTCGTCGACCTCGTTAATACCTAAACATCTCATAATCACTGTTTTACCCTTTTTTGTCTTTGCATGGTGCACGTGATAGAAACCTAAATAACACTTAAATTTTTGTCAACCCATGTCAAGGTGTACTATTGATTAAGGAAATTAATGGAAAGTAGATGCTCCCTTGGCTAATACACATATAAAGATGATTAATTTTACCGTGATCTTGCAGATATTGCCTAGCTGATGACCGTTTAGTTGAAGCCATCAATTTTCTGGATCTAGGTGATGGTGCCGGCTGGGAATTGCTTAAGGTTTACTCTCTCCCTCTCTCTCTCTGTGGCAGATACATATTGTTTGATTTCTAATGCAGAGCAAGTACTTTCTTATTTTATATCTATTAGTTTGGGCATTGGATAGAAACACATGTAACTGTAACATATAAAAGGAAAAGTTCTCTCCCACTTCTATCAAGACCCCAGTTATGGGTGCCTGTTACTATTAATTGAATTAGATTGTTAACCGAAAATTAGTTCAAATGTTGAATACAAGCAAGCAAGTTTGTTGTGTGTTCGGATTGTCGTTTATGTTCAAATTTTATCTTTTTTACATGTACAATACTTCATTTTGATGATTATTGTAATGCTTTATTGCATGCTAAAACACAAAAAATCGGTATTTCTCATGCTTTGAAACTTCACAAGCATTTATATATTTTACGCTCCTCATTTTTTTTTTCCTGGAGCATATACTTCCATGTAAACTTCACCCTTCATCTATTTCCTGTCACAGGCAATGCTGAACCCTGATTACCGTCAACGCCCGATTGCCGAGGCGGTACTGAACCATCGGTTTATGACTGGAGCTGTTCTATGAGATCTGTTTAATACAAACATAAAGAAATCAAACTTTCTTATTAACTGGGAGCTTCAAATCTTCCAGCAGTTCTAACACCAAGGTATGAATCAGGAGCTCTCAGAAAGCACTGTAATTATAAATACATTGTGTCATCACTTAAAATTACCCAGTATCGGGTTTTTGATCCTAATTGAGCTATTACGCACTTCTATGGTCCCGTAAACCTATTTTCAACAGATTCTCTTTTTTTCCTGAATTGTAGTTGCAGGATGAAGTAGATCTTCTGTTTGGTTGTTCAATATGGAGTTTGAGTTGGTTTAGGTTTGACATCAGATTCAACCCAGCTAGATAAGCAGGATGATATTGAAGCTGCTTATCAAAATTTCTAGTGATTCCTGAATCTCTCTTTCTAGAGTGATTTCTGAATCTTTCTCTTTCTAGAATCATCATCAAACAATCTTGTACTTTCCATTAAAATGGTGATCCTACTTTTCATGTTCCTAAACTCTCTATGGCTGTAGTTATATCTCTGTAAAAAAAAAAAACACACACCCTGTTTAACTCATTAACTGTCGCACTGTTCATCAATTTGTTTGATTTTAGTAATTTGATAGCTTTTTAGATTCAAAATTTAAGCTACTTGCTTACTTTAATAAATTTGTATAAAATATATTAACTAATGTGAACTTAAATTAAATAAAATAAAAAGTTAATAGTAAAGTTAAAATTTTGTAGTTCCAAAGATAGTTAGATCCAAAATGGAATAAAGAGGGAATAAGTTTTATATATTTTTATCTTAAATATAAAAGAAATCTAGGTAGACGGGATCGAAAATGGACGGTTGGGAGTGTGAGCTCGGCCCGAATCTGCTGGGCCCCATCATGATGAGGACAGGGGATGTGGATGTGGGGCCCACTCGGGCCGGGACTGACAGGGACGGCCCATATATGATTTTTTTTTTTATTTTTTGATTTTCACGCTGCCACGTGTTGTACGCTTGCTTCAACTGATTAGGCTCAGGTGGAGACAACTCGACACGAACGCACGCACATATGCAACGCTCGGGTACATGGGAATTATTGATGTTTCGATTGATTAGATTTTCAATTATTACTTTTTTTTTTTTTCTTATTATTATATGAAAATTATTTAGAAATTATTATAACTCAAATTAAATATTACAAATTAAATTTTGACCTCCCTATGTTGTGTTATTATCCTATTATCCAAATTCCTGTAGTTGTAATCTGGGTTTTCTTTATTCGTACAGATCCTCATCTCTATAAATGGGTAATTATCTAAGTGGTACGTTGTTATCGTAATAATATCAATCACTCTATTCAACCAATTATAATCCACTGTACGTTACGTTGTAGTGTCATTACCAAAGGAACGTGGCAGGAAAAAATAGGTTTATATAGAGTAATA